>CADEHL010001015.1:142500-157500 GCA_902827135.1 Harpagifer antarcticus
TGTGTGTGTGTGTGTAGAGGCAGCCCTGGGAGCTCTGGCCAGAGTGTTGAGGGAGGACTGGAAGCAGAGTGTCGAGCTGGCTACCATCATCATCTACATCTTCTTCTGCTTCTCCAGGTAACACACACACACACACATTCATATGTCTTTCTGTTCTGCTTCATCTTTTTACTTAATGTGACTCTTCTCCTCTCCTCCAGTTTCTCCCAGTTTCACGGGGTGGTGAGTCATTATAAAATTGGCGCGTTGTGTATGAGTGTGGTGGAACACGAGCTGAAGCGACACGATGTGTGGCGTGAGGAGCTGCGCAAGAAAAACAAGGCTTATATCCTTTTATCTGCTCCCCTCTGCTTATTTGATTTTACAGTCTACCCTCCTAATGTATAGATGTTCTAAGTTATTGTGTGTGTGCTCCTTTTCCTTAACACTCTTTGTGTACGTGAGTCAGCACCAGAGAACGGCTCTCTAAGAAGAGACCAGGACAAAGCTGTGAGGAAATACCACGGCCTTCTGTCCAAGCAGGAGCAGCTGCTCCGAGGTACACGCAACTCAAATAATATCTTTTTTACCACACAATCACAATTTTAAATGTATCCCGAGGCTATTTGGTTTTGTAAAAAGTTGCTCCATTTTATAATGAATTAATAAAAGATAAATAAAACATTTTATGTAAATAAAATATTTAAGTAAGAATTTGCAATAAAAAAAGATAAATATTATATTTTAAATATGTTTGTATGAAATGTTTTTAGTTGAAATGAAATAACCTTTTTTTAATAAAACCAAGTAGAGTACAAATCACAGTAGTAATAACACAAGAAATGCTGTTTTGATTTGCTGTGATGGGAATGTTGTATTGATGCATTAGTTCAGAGTAAAGCTTGACGTTACTGTGCGTCGCTGCTATTCATAGCACTAGAGATAGAGATACATTTCTCTCTGTCCCTTCGCCCTTCTCCCAGTGTCTCTTTACCTGCTGTTGAACCTTGCTGAGGACACAAGGACGGAGCTGAAGATGAGGAATAAAAACATTGTCGGTCTGCTCGTCAAAGTTCTGGAGCGGGATGACGAGGAGCTGCTGGTGCTGGTGGTTTCATTCCTCAAAAAACTGTCCATCTTCCTGGAGAACAAGAACGACATGGTGAGTAAAGGAGAAGTGCTCAAGAGTTCCTCCTGTCAGACTAGATCGATGCAGCTGAATGGTCTGCATTAAGATGTTTTTACAGTCTTTGATACCCCTCAAATCAGGATTCACCCATTCACACACATTCACACAGAGGCAGAGGCTGCCATACAAGACACCTGCTTAGAGAGAGAACATTCACACTCACACCCTACACCTGTTGGTTCAGGGGCAATTGGGGGTTAAAGGGGCCCTGTTATGACCATCTTCAGGTTCATATTAGTATGTAGTGTCTCTACATGTCTTCATGCTTTAATGTTCAAAAAGCGCTTTATTTCTCTCATACCGCCTGTTCACCCTCTGTCTGAAACCAGAGCCCAGTCTGCTCTGATTGGTTAGCTAGCCGGCTCTGTTGTGATTGGTCGACCGCTTAGAGATGTCCCGCCCCATAGCCTATCACGTACAATGTGTTTGAGTGCGAGCCAATAGAAGCGCAATTGTTACATAGTGATGTCACTATGTCCAGGAAGTAAACAAAGTGTCCAATCCTGGCATTTCAGGCAGGGGGGGGGGAGTGTGAGAGAAACACAGGGATGTTAGCCTTTGCAAACCATTTACTTGCACAGAAAACTATAGAACACACTACAGGAGAGGGCCTCTTTAAATGATTTCCCAAGATCACATGGACATGTTGACTTGATCATACCACCATCCTTCATATTGGTGGCCATCTACCCTCTTGATCCACAGCCTCCCTAAAATATTGTCTCATGTGTTTATTTACTGAGACCAAGTAATGTTAAGTCATTGCCAAAAATATTCTGAGCAGTTGTTATGCAGAACCAGATAAGATATTATGTGGGCTGTGATGACAGAGACCCTCTCATTCAGATACTATGTTTGTGTTTTGCAGGCTGAAGTGGATACTGTAGAACGATTGGCTCGTCTGGTTCCCCTGTGACCCATGACGACCTGTTGAACCTGACCCTGCGTCTGCTGCTCAACCTCTCCTTTGACTCTGGACTCAGAGCCAAGATGGTGGAAGTTGGACTGTTACCAAAGCTGACTGCCTTGTTGGGTAAAAGTGCACTCTAACATAGTAGCATACATGGTGGTGTTCATTTCTCCAGTTAATTGGCAGTTGTGCTCAACAATGGATTGTTGACTGATGTTTGGGTGTGTTTGTTGTCACACAGGTGATGAGAACAGCCGACAGGTAGCCCCTGCGAATCCTGTATCCACATCAGCATCGACGACCGCTTCAAGGGCATGTTTCGTTACACTGACTGCATACCTCAGGTACCATGAAAGACTCTTTAACTCCAGGAGTTATTACTGTTAATGTTAACTTAACATTATAGTCTAGTTGCCAGAATGTGAACCCGGAAATGTTGAGTGCACCAAAGTTATATGTTAGAAATGTATAGAATGGTGCCCCAGCATACAGTTTAATAACTGCCGGATTCTATGTTGTGCAATTTGCACAATTAGCATTAATTATGTTAATTAGCATTACTTAGCATTATAGCCTATGCAAACAATAGCTTTAAAATGGCTTGGCGAATGTGGACAATATTTGGGGTTATTAAGGATACTAAATCTATTCCTGTCATATGTACTCCCTGTGGGCTGATTTTGATGAATTCTGGGTTAATTTTGAAGTTGAAGAGGACTATGGATCATTCGTATTGGACGAATAGCTTGTATTTTTTTAATAGGTTTACTTATAGGAGCTATATTGTTCATTTTGTATATATCCACATGAACAAATAACAATTCAAATTCGAACCAATATTCATCAAAAACATCACCCGGAGTACACATATGGACACCATCTGCTTTAAACTGCCATTGTTGATCCTGAAAATATCTGAAATGGACTCAACCTCAATGTCCCCAAAACCTCTCCAAAATTGGACAAATTTGCCAAGCCATTTTTTAACTATGTCCACATAGGCTAAAATGGTAATTCATGCTAATAAACACAACTTATTCTAATTGTGCAAATTGCCCAACATATGCAGGCTAGCATCCGGCAGCTTCTCTAACATAACACTTTGGAGTACTGAATATTCCCGGCTTCATAATAGGACTTTATGAGACTGTTAATACTGGCATTAAAAGTCTTAGAGTCCCAGGTCATATGTGCGTGTCTTTGTTTCCAGCTGATGCAAATGCTGTATGAGCACGGGGAGGAGGACACTGAAGCGGAGCTCCTCTCCATCTGCATCAACCTGGCTGCAAACAAGAGGAACGCTCAGCTCATATGTGAAGGTACATCTTCTCTGTCCTGTAAAGTCCTTCAGACTTCTGACACTTTTTAGTGTACATATTCCAAAATGAAAAGGGTCCTGACCGGTCCTATTAATTACAAATATTTTGAGATATTATAATTATAATACAATATAATTCCGTTTTTTATACAAGAGTGTCTGTTTGTGTCTTACTGTGTGTCTGCAGGAAATGGGTTGAAGATGCTTATGAAGAGGGCTCTGAAGACGAAAGACTGCCTTCTGATGAAGATGATCAGAAACATCTCACAACATGACGGAGCCACCAAACCTGTGTTCATAGTGAGTTATTAATACACAACAAAACAAACTACTACCAAGAGCAGAACAATCTGTGACCAAATGTTGTTGTTAGTATTAGCATAAGTATTCTGCTGTGTCTCATTTTGGATACGCCAATAGTACACTGCCATGTCGTGCACTGGGAAAATGATCATCGCTGTTCAAAATCATTACTGACCTACTTAAAGACCTAACCCTAACATTCTGATATCAAAATATGGATAAAGTCTCATTTTTGTATATAGTATAGAGTGGTTGTAAGGCAAGGCAATGCAAGGCAAGGCAAGTTTATTTATAGAGCACTTTTCAACAGAAGGCAATTCAAAGTGCTTTACAACAAATGAAAGACATTAAGAAAATGTTGTAAGAGGAACTTAACTATAGATTGTATATAGCCTTCGGTAGATGACGTCCAGCAGGTTGGCAGGAGTTATTGCGTTGAAGCAAATCAATGAACTTCGATTATGATGATATTATGATCTGTTGATGTGTGCAGCATCATAAATGATCATATCCACCTTAAAGAAAGTCCTGTGAAGTCCAGACCAGGGTTTACATTTCTCAAAACACACACAGCAGCAGTGTCCTTGACCGTAGTGACGACCTCCACTCCACACAATCACTCGCAGTACCAATCATTACCACCTGCTAAATGAACCCAGGAAATGAGGAAATGAAGGGTGGCTAGAGAGTGGCACCTTCACAACAAAACTTAGGTTGCATAGCCATGATGGGGATCCTTTAGTGTAGGACGTGTTCAGTGTTTCTACTATCACATAGTTGACCGTTGTGGGAGCACCATCCGAGTAATCACAGCTAGGGATGCATATCGTTGACTTTTTGACGATACCGATACCACTGAACGATACCGATACCACTGAACGATACCGATACCAATGAACGATACCGATACCAATGAACGATATCGATACCACTGAACGATACCGATACCACTGAACGATACCGATACTCAACCCATACATATCGTGATACTTTGAAAATGTATCATCCCACAATTACTCCCATGAAGCGCTTTACGATATAGTTAACATGTCAGATGAATATTAAATTCAATTGTGGGACTTCTTGGACCTTTTAGTACTGAACAAACAATGAAAAATACATACCAAATATGAAGAAAACCGATTATGGAATATCTTTTATAACACATCAGGTGTGCCGCGTGAATAGCACATCTTGTCAATGCAAACAGACCGTTATAGCACCGTTATAATGAATGTTAAACCTGAGATTCCACTAGAGAACAAATACATAATAGAATAAGGTCATGAGATCTCGGCATTGCACAAACAAACAAATCTCATCTTTAAAATCAACATTTACCTTCACTGGTGAGAGAAAACAAATCCCATCAGTTCATTTGTGGGACTTTTACCTTTCTAGTATTGATCAAACAATGAAAGATACATAAAATATGAAGAAACACGATTATGCAATCTAATTTATAACACCCGCCATCACGGGCCACGGACTCACTTTTAAAATTAATTAAATAAAAAATAATTTTTTTTTTTTTTTTTTTTTTTAAAGTATTGAAACCGGATCTGATTTCGGTACGGTATACCGTAGCCACCAGTAACCGGTATACCGGTATGCATCCCTAATCACAGCGCATTCTGCATACAAAGAAAACCAAAGTGCGATTTGAGACACAGCATAGGCTGCACCGTTAGAGGTAGTATTCCAGCAGTACAGGCGGTCAGCTATCTGAATGAAGAGCTTGCTCTGTCTCAGGACTATGTTGGTGACCTGGCAGCGGAGATCCGGGCGGAGGAAGAGGAGGAGTGGGTTCTGGAGTGTCTGGGGACTCTGGCTAATCTCACCATCCCTGACCTGGACTGGGAGCTGGTGCTGAAGGAGTACAACCTGGTCCCCTACCTTAAAGACCGCCTCAAACCAGGTTTCATTATAGCTGATACAGCCACACATTAGTAAAGATGTGTTTCCATTGACATATACAGTAATGCACATGAATGTAGCATATGCAGTAAGCAGAAAAGACTCAAACTAATGGGAGGAATGTATCATTTTTTGCCTGCCGCATATTTATATTATTGCAAGTTATTGTTTTATTGGTGTTTACTTATATTCAGTAACATTCAGTACCTCAGACATATTGTTTTCACTACTATTAAAGCAATAAAAGTCTTATTATTATAATTCTTATTTGCAGTTTGAAAGCGTATATAATCCAACACATCAGTATTACATTATTATTATTATTATTATTATTAATATAGTATTTTAAAACTTCAAAATCCACAGTCCATTTCTACTAAAACAGCAGGGAGAACCAGTGTTCACTAAAGTGTCATCTTGTTGTGTCTGTGTGTGTTAAGCCTCAGCAGAGGATGACCTCATCCTGGAGGTGGTGATAATGATCGGAACAGTTTCCATGGACGACGCCTGTGCCGCCATGTTGGCAAAATCTGGCATTATCCCTGCGCTGATCGAGCTGCTCAATGGTAACACACACACCTGTGGTTTTTAACCGATGTTGTGTTTTAGATCCGGTCAGTCCACTCAGACCTTTAAAGACCATCACTTTTCTGTTGTCTGAAATGAAATACCTCATGACATTAATGTCAAAGAACAGGCTGCTCATTGCTCCACTATATTTTAA
The DNA here is from genome assembly GCA_902827135.1 of Harpagifer antarcticus. Lineage (NCBI taxonomy): Eukaryota > Metazoa > Chordata > Actinopteri > Perciformes > Harpagiferidae > Harpagifer > Harpagifer antarcticus. The sequence goes on from CADEHL010001015.1 coordinate 148,841, forward strand.
AGTAAAACAAATAATCCAAATGATAATCTTACTGGCATGTGAAAAGAGACGTTACGCCTGATGACATTAGCACTTTGCTAACCTACCTTCCATATGTTCTTGTGTTCTTGAATGCAGCCCAGCAGGAGGATGATGAGTTTGTGTGTCAGATTGTCTACGTCTTCTATCAAGATGGTGTTTCACCAAGCTACCCGTGATGTCATCATCAAAGACACCCGTATCCTTCCCACAGTGCACTCTGTTCAGCCTACATGTAAAGATGAATGAGGAGACTCTTGTGTTGTGTTCAGGGCTCCTGAAGTTAAAGGGAGAACGGTTCACAATGAAATCTCAACACACAAGAAACTCTTTCCTTAACCTTCTCTGTAGAGGCTCCAGCCTACCTGATCGACCTGATGCACGACAAGAACGCTGAGATCAGGAAAGTGTGTGACAACACCCTGGATATCATCGCTGTAAGTCAAACACACACAGCAACAAATGGAAAAAGACGTTTCTTTAAATTTCTCTGTAGGTTGTAATTTCGTTACGTTTTTCTATGTCCTCCAGGAGTACGATGATGAGTGGGGCAGAAAAATTCAGTCAGAGAAGTTCCGTTTCCATAACAACCAGTGGTTGGAGATGGTCGAGAGTCGCCAAGCTGACGAGTCTGAACCGTATCTGTACGATAACGACAACGACAGGACGGATCTGTTCTATAGCGCAGGTACACACACACACACGCACACACGCACGCACGCACGCACGCACGCACGCACGCACGCACACACACACACCACACACACACCACACACACACACACACACACACACACACACACACACACAACACACACACACACACACAGACTTGCAACAAGTGAAGGCTGGTCATTTTGTCTTCTCTGTTTTTTTCAGTTTACCAAGACAACTTCATATTGTGCCACTAACAGATGATAAATCTGTGGAAAGCACTTATGATAATGACATGTTTAGTTCAGCAGGATAATCTCTACATATGAACTGAACTTTAATCATCTTAGAGGCGTTACTCCAGAAGTAAAAAGCTAACGCTAGGCTATAAAGGAAATAGATCACAGTCCCATGGCTGCGCATCACCACGGCTAAGCTAAAGGCGGTTACTTTAGTTCCTCACTGACTTCATCAGCACAGACAGCAGCTGACTCACTCGAGCAGCAGCAGCATGAGTTTTATCCAGGAATCACATTTGAATGACTTCACCAACACTTGTTTGCTTTGACATTCTTTGTCATGAGACCGCTGAGTAGAAGCTGCAGTGAGTAGTGTCGAGAGCTTGTGACGAAACGTTCTGAAAGCAATGTGCCTGTGTGTGTCTTCAGATGGAATAACTCCAGCAGACGGTTCAGTCAGCCCAGACTTCTTCAATGACCTCCAGCCTCAAAATGGAGACATGCACCATACAGGGTGAGTGAACATACTGCAGAGAGCTACTTCCTCTTGTGTTGATGTATGCACCATTATTCACAAGCTAATTCTTTGTATGTGTAAACCTGCTTGACAATGAACCTGGTTCTGATTTTAACACACACACACACACACACACACACATAAATATGCAAACAGTAGGTTAGTTCATCCAAAGAAAGTTTGGCACACGCTTGAATTTAGCTACTTTATATTACTACTATTTATCTGTTGTTTTTATGTTACATTTTCTATCCTGTTTCCAGAGATGGCAGCGATGTGTTTGACCAGACCAGCTCCTCTCCTGGTCGTCCAGCTACTGCGTACGGCTTCAGACCCGATGAACAACCCTTCTATTCAGTACTCATAGACACACACACCACACACACACACACACACACACACACACACACACACACACACACACACACACACACACACACACACACACACACCACACACACCACACACCACACAACACACACACACAGGGCGTCCTGTCATCCCCATACACCCCCTGCAATGTTCCACATCTTTAGATTGCATTCACTGCTAGCTTCCCTCAGTACTGAAGGCATCACGTGGGGATAGCCACTGAAACACTGGTCATAGTGCAGATGATGCAGTCCTCCTTCCATACAGCATTTCATTCACTCAGCATTATGAAACATACAGGTCTTCCTTACCTGAGTACAGCTTTCTTTAGTGTCTTCCCAGTGGCCCCAGCAAATCATTTAAAGAATGTGAACACTTGGAGGGAAACTTCAGTATATTTCAACCTGGACCCTGTATCCTATTAGGACGCTCTGGCTCTGATAGTTGCTATAAGTGTGTGACAACATGTTGGAACTAGTCCCAGGTTGAAAAACATGTAACTATCCTTTCAAATGTTTTAAATATCTGATATATTTTGCATGTTTTCTCATGTAATAATGATGTGTTTTGCCTCTGCAAATCCCCTAAAAAACAGTCAAAGTTTAACTACTCCATTTCTGAACAGTTTTAGTTCCACTTAGACTCACTATCTATCACTGTGTTATTAACATGCACTACAATGTATACATTGCTTTGTTTTCTCACTGTAAAATGGGAACATTGCTGATCCCTATAACTTAGGGTGCTTTTTTCACAGGCAAACCAAACTTATCTTCAGCCCCCTCGGTCATAGTTTAATCTCCTGCCATATTCTCAGTTTCCCCCAATGTGCTGTATAAGTTTAGCGATGTTAAACCATAACAGTATTACATGTATTTAGCAACGCGAAAAAGTAGAAACCCTGTCACTTCAGACGAAGTGGATAAGCAATATGTCACTACATGATAAAACTAATGTCATTGACCTGCTACCATAAGCCCCTTATGCTGTCTGGTCCCCTTAAACACAATGGGGAGGTTTACCTGCAGGAAGTGACGGGTCCTCGAGTCTCTCTGCCAGCACATGTAGCAGCTGGCCACACAGTACAGGGCTCTCTGTTTCTCTGTGTTACTCTTAGTTAGTATAGGAGGAGAGAAAACAAGCCCATGAAATAACTGGCTTTAAAGGCACAATGGGTAGGATATGTCGGTTGCACAAAACATTGAAATAGGCCCCTCCCCTGCAAGCTTTAGGGCCCCAGCACATGTAGCTTCCTCTGGGAGGCCTGCCTATGATCTGGCTCCTGGCCGCTACGCTTTTATAGAAGCTAACACCTTCAAATGTCCCTAACAAAGCTTTATGAAAAAAAAGCATGTATTACACTATCCTGTAAGTCTATTGGATAGCTTGAGAGGAGCCTTGTTTTCACATTGCAAAAATCATGTCCACAATCCTCAGAGGCCCAGATCTAGCTCACCTAGAAGGTGCCATATTAAAAGCATGTCTATGCTTAATACAACATACATATAGTATAGTATAGTATATAGTAGTATGCAAGTTGAAACCATTCTGTTGAATGTTCCATACTGACTCTATTTGACAAGTCAAAGCTATAAATGCACCATGAACTGTGACTGGACATGTAGTTCCCTTGAGCATGGCTCTTACTAAAGAACAGAGCATATCTGAATGTAGGTCAGAGCAGCATACACTTTGAAGAACACTCTGGTTAGTGCCATTGACTGACCCACATCTGAGAGGAGTGCAGATACTTTAGAGGCATATTTGCACATATCGTTTATTGTTGATGCATGGTTATATTTTCTTTTTATTAAGTTATTAGTGTTTTGTATATAATAGTGTTTTTTATAATTGATCTTATTCGCTACCTAACAACACTGTAAAACATGGACTATTGTTGGACTATAGAAACTCTCCATCTTATGTTTCTGTCATGCTCATAAGTCCCACATTTCATATGACTGCTTCAATGTCTCCGAATGATTTCCTGCACAGTTCCTTTTGTATTGATATATTTGATGTCTGGCTGACGGCTTTTAATACAAATGGTTTGGTGTATTGACGCTGTTGGTGTATATTTATTAAATCACTCTTTGCCATGGACACACACGGACATTATTGAAAATGGGATGAAAAAATCAATTTTTTCACAATATTTTATCTTTGACAAAACAAAATTAACCTTTTTTAAAAGATAAATAACAAAGCAAACAAATATTGCCCATTTGACCCTTACTGCAGTTGCAGTTATTACCTTCTCAAAGTGTTTCTTTCTTCTTACTTTCTCGTACATACTTAGCCTCAATGTTTGTGTTTACTAAAGCAATACTGTGTACCCTGACATATGCTCTACAAAGCTAACATATTGTTATTATTATCACCAATGTGTACCAGATAACCTTAACCCTTTGTTCTGACTGACACCACATTTCTCTACAACGTTACTGTGATTCCTTTTGACACAGCGGTGTAGGATAGTTCATTCTGATTGGTCCATTTATAGTAGGTCACTGCTATGATAACAGACTGTTACTATGGACACAGTTGTGATCTCTAAACACAACAAGCAGGAACACTGAAATCCATTTGTTCTAAATCAGTTTTTTGAATCAACATCAAGTAGCCGAGTTCATTACTGCCATATAAACACCTTCTGGTTGAGCCACCCCCCCCCCCCCCCTGCAAAAGAATGGCCAGCTTCAGCTTGTGTACATTATGTCTGTGTCAGCAGAACAGCAGACTAATCAGTAAGAGCAGCTTCAAAACCAGATTGTTGACAAGTTTGATATCTTTATTGAGTAATCCGTTCAATGATAGCAGAACATCACAAATGTAAACAGCGAAATAGTCTAAATAAGTTGAATCATTAATAAAAAAGTTTACTGAAGTATGTGTCTTCTTAAAAACGTAGTATAAATGTGTATGTAACACTAATAATATGGGTAATAATCTCCTGTGTGCATCTAATCACTTTATTAACCTCTGTACCATTTAATAAGGGAGCTCCAACAGTCAGTCGTCATGGTTACGGTGTCAGGCTGTATGGCCGCTGTTGGGACGGGGGCTGATGACCGTCTCCACCTCAGTGATCTCAGTAAAAAGGTCTCTGATGATCGCCACGCTGTCCAATGGCAGCTCGGCAACACTCTCACACTGTGCTCCCATTGGCTGAGGCTTTGAAGAACCTCGTTTTCTTTCTCTCCTTCTTTTCCTGCTTGCTCTCCTTCCTCCTCTGCTCCCTCCTGATCTCTTTCCTTTCCTCCATCTCTCTCTCTTCCCCATCCTCCCCCCCCCTCTCTGCCTGCTCTGTGGCGCCCTCTGCTGGCTCAGAGGATTTCTCACCTTCATCCACAGACTCACCTCCTGATTTGGCTTCACCTTCAACTCTTCCCTCCTCCTCCTTCTCCTCTTCTTCCCCACCTCCTGCCTCACTCTCTTCTTTCCCGTCCTGGATCCTCTCCTCTTTCCCCCTCTCCTCTCCCCCCTCTCTCACCCTCTCCTCCTCCCAGCTGTCCTTCCTTCCTCCCGTCAGGTACACAGCTCTGTCGCGGTGAGAGAGCGTCTGTGGGGTAGAGCTGCAACTAATCGCCTCCCTCAGTGACCCAAGGCCGATTTCCATTGGACAATCTAAACAAGGTGCAGATTGAGGGTGGGGATCCTGGGCGGGGGGGCCTTCTGTTTCTCCACCTGAGGTTGAGAGGTCAGGTGGAGGAGAACTTTCAGGTGCTGCAGATTGATCAGCTGGAACATCTGTGGACTGCAGCGAGGACAGAGTGGACATTGGGGGGGTCGGGACCGTCTAGGGTGGGGTCCCAGGAATCTGCAGGTACATCAGGTGACCCAACTTCCTGGGCGGGGGGGCCTTCTGTTTCTCCACCTGAGGTTGAGAGGTCAGGTGGAGGAGAATTTTCAGGCGCTGCAGATTGATCCCTTTGAGCAGCTGGACCAACTGAGGACAGAGTGGACATTAGGGGGGTCTGGACAGTCCTGGGGTGGGGGTCCCAGGAATCTGCAGCTGCATCAGATGCATCAACTTCCTGTGTGAGCGGGTCTTCTGTTTCTCCATCCACAGTTGAGAGGTCAGGTGGAGGAGGATTTCCAGATGCTGCAGATTGAGCACATTCAGCTGGAACATCTGTGGACAGAGTGGACATTGGGGGATCAGGACACTCTGGGGTGGGGTCACCGGGACCTGCAGTTGCAGCAGATCCAACTTCCTGTCTGACGGCTACATCAGGTGTGGTGGGGGCGGACCCTGCTGTCTCTGAAGGTTGCGTCAGGGTCAGGCTGGTTTCCTCCCCGGGCCTCCCAGTGGACTCAGGTCCAGAGGAAGGATCCGGGTCACTCTGAGGGGGAACCTCTGCTGGGACCGTCTCCCCACCATCCCCCCTGCACTGGGTGCTGCTGAGGGGTCTCGGGTGGCTGTGGTCGGGCTGCCTGGTGCGGAGCGAGGGGGGGTTGGCCCGAGCAGACTGTACTGACTGATGGTCAGATCTGAAGTGTCCAACAACAGCCGGCTCCTCTTTCCGGCTGCTTCCTGCACGGCTGAGGAGAGGAGCTGTTAGAGTCAAATAATACAGCCACCTCCAATATTGGCTTCTATAGTATAGTTTAGTAGAAGTATTAAGTAGCAGTATTATAGCTTGTGTTGTAAAGCGCTCTGATCGCTCCATAAGACTCTTTACCAGTAGTAAACAATTCGCCGGGCACTCTTTTATTTCTCCTGCTACGTCACTTACTGGGTCAAATGTGTGTGTGAGATCAATATCTCTTCCTATTGCACCTCACATGCACTTACAAACGATTGTGCGTGTTATTATAACTCAAGTCTATTCGTGCCACATGTACAGATTTAGATTTCAGCGGGAAGTGAGATGTGACACTCTCACACTCTCCAGTCAGATATCTCAGTTTACAAACAGGAAGTTAAGTCCTGATGAACCAAACTCAGACTGCTCTGTACTCGCTGTGACACCCAGCTCATCTAATTCCTCTGTAAGAGCCGTTTCAATGCAAGGACATGTTTGGGTTGAAATGCTCCCCATTGTGCGTCATTCACTGTGAGTCAAAGGCTCGCTGTCCCAGGTACAACATGTGTGTCTCGTCATGGGATCGGGTGTTTCTGGGGGCAACAGCGGTAATTAAAGTTTAAAAGTCTCAAAAATGCGCTTTTCCAGAAAAGCCCGGTTTGGACACTTTACGGGCAGGAGAAACATTTCTATTAAAGAAAGAATTATACATTTCTGTCTTTTTATTCCTTTAATAGCTACTAACTTGATATGTTATTCAAATTAATTATCAATTATTTTTTATATTTTATTGTAATGTAGAGACGAGGCTTTTAGTGACAATCATGTATTGCTTTACAATTATATGTAAAAAAAAAATATGATAAATTGGCCTCAAATCATCTGAGGCCTGGCGCCCCCCCTGCGATCTTTGGCGCCCCCCCCTGCGATCTTTGGCGTCCCCCAGGTTGGGAACCACTCCTCTATAATAATGACCTTACTCTAACCTGAGTGCTCCTGAGGACCACACATACTGGCTGTTGCTGATTTAAATTCACTCACCTTAACACTGCAACAATCCAATCAATGCAATAACAAAGAATATCGCAATAGTGATAGAATAAGAAACACACTGTGATGAAGATGACTCAGCAGTGTGTGTGTTTACCTGTCTCTATCTCCTTACTGAGGATGTTTCTCAGCACATCATCGTAGACGTTCTGCACCAGGATGAAGTTGCTGTAGTCGGAGAAGATGAACTGCTCGAACTGCTGCATCTCCTGCACAACACACACACACACACACACACACACACACACACACACACACACACACACACACACACACACACACACACACACACACACACACACACACAGTGTAACACGCAGAGTAACTCTGGTGGCAGTACAGTATGAATGTGTACACAGTATACAGTGTGTGTGACGTACTCTTTTCCACTTGCTGTCCATGTTCCTGCTGAGAGTGGGCAGAGTGATCTGCAGCACAGCGTCCTGATACAGCCTCCTCTGAACCACCCTGCTGTCATAGTCCAGCTGCTGCTCACACACACACACACACACACACACACACACACACACACACAATATCCCAATTCAAAACATGGTTAGTGAGGAATTAGCTCAACACTGATACAATCTACTGCAAATTACAACCCTGCCTGTCTGTGTGTCTGTCTGTGTGTGTGTGTGTGTGTGTGTGTGTGTGTGTGTGTGTGTCTGTCTCTGTCTGTGTGTGTGTGTGTCTCCGTCTGTCTGTCTGTGTGTGTGTGTCTGTGTGTGTCTGTCTCTCTGTCTGTGGTGTGTGTGTGTGTGTGTGTGTGTGTCTGTGTCTATGTGTGTCTGTCTGTGTGTCTGTGTGTCCTGTGTGTGTGTGTGTGTGTCTGTCTAGTGTGTGTATGTGTCCTGCCTGTCTGTCTGTGTGTGTGTGTGTGTGTGTGTGTGTCTATCTGCCTGTCTGTCTGCCTGTCTGTCTGTCTGCGTGTGTCTGTCTGTGTGTGTGTGTGTGTGTGTGTGTGTCTGCCTGTCTGTGTGTGTGTGGTGTGTGTTGTGTGTGTGTGTGTGTGTGTGTGTGTGTGTGTGTGTGTGTGTGTGTCTGCCTGTATGTCTGTCTGTCTGTGTGTGTGTGTGTGTGTGTGTGTGTGTGTGTGTGTGTGTGTCTGTCTGTCTGTCTCTCTGTGTGTGTGTGTGTGCAGGGGTAGACATTAAGGGTAAAAGCCACTGGCCCTCCGGGCCGGTGGAATTGTATTGTCACTGGCCCCACCATTGTAACCACTGGCCCGGAGCATTCGTCCAAAAAAAAATATCGACTAATAATGAAGAAAATTAACACA
>CADEHL010001015.1:162500-195000 GCA_902827135.1 Harpagifer antarcticus
TATGACCTAAAGAGAGACATATTAGTAACGATCTGTGCACACCCTCCGGCAGTGCACTAACATGTTAGAGACATGTTTTAACACAATAAGAATAACCATCATCATCCAAATGTGTAGGCATGCACATATGTGGGACTGGTTTAAAGCTGTTGTGACCACTGACCACTTTTGTTATAGTTTAATATTTATAGTCTTATACTAATAATAATAATAATAATAGATGAATTTGTTAGCGCTTTTACAGGTGCTCAAAGACGCTTTACAGATATAGTGAAGGGAAAAGAAAAGTGCAGTCTCTGATGGGTTGGGGGAGTGAGTTCCAGAGGGAGGGGGCAGCGACGGAGAAGGCTCTGCCCCCCCAGGTCCGGTGATTGGTGCGGGTGGGGATGGATAGGAGGTTGGCTTCTGATTTGAGTTATGTCACGCCCTCTATCACCACATCCATGTGCTGTGCCCCTAATGGTCCATTTGTTTGGAACTTTGAGGCTGCATCCTGAGAACATTTAAACATCCTGCAGGGTGTGTGTTTACTGGCCCAACAGCTTTGGAATTAAGTATATTGATTTTCTGAAGAAAAACAAGAAATCACCACAAAATATCTCAACTAAAACTCTGAAATTCAAGCCATAATTATTATTCATAGACTTTAACTTAGAACACATGTCTCTCACCTTCTTGGTCTCCTCTGTTCCTCCATTAGTGTGTGTGAAGGCTGAGTCCATCTGTGTGTGCAGTGTGTGTTGCATCCTCTGAATCCCTGCACTGATGTGTTCAGTGAGCGCTTCAAGGATGGAGGAAATGTTGGGCGACACACACTCACCACACACTTTCTCTGCTTCTGCACATATACACGCTGGAACACACACACACAATATTCTTTACAATGACCGTTCTTTTAACAACGGAAACTCAGACATCGGTTTGTTAGCGTCGTTTGCCTCCAGAATGTTCTGTGTGTCGGGTTCGCGTGCCGTGCGCTACCTTTGACTTTCTCCTCCAGGAAGCAGTGGGAGGACATGATCTGGTCCAGGTTAGATTTGATCAGCGCCTGATTGGCTGACGCTGTCTGGCGACACTCGGCCCTCAGAGCCTCCAGACTGACGGAGAGTTGCTCCAGCACCAGAGAGTAGCTAGCCTGCACCGTCTATACATACACAGACACATATAAATGGATCAATTAAAAGATCAATATCTGACAAGGAATGCAGAATTCTGAGAATATTAAGATTATAATCTGAAGTTGGAAGAAAGAAATGATATTATATTATATTTCAAACATTAAAGTTGCATTGCTCTGAACGCAGTCGTTGCTTTGTGCTGCCACTTGGGAGCAGACGACAAGCAGCTTCAGCTAAAGGTGGTCATTGTGAAGTCCTCTTTAAACAGAGGTGGAAGAAGTACTCAAATCCTTTACTTGAAATACTATGGTCTTAAAATACTCCATTACAAGTAGAAGTCTTAAATGCAAAATGTTAAGTAGAAGTACAGAAGTATTATCATCTATTTGTACTTACAGTATCAGAAGTAAAAGTACTTAATGGTGCCTTTTACAATATTATATGTGTTATATTATATTATGTTTTTATCACAAAAGAATACTACTACAGACTCATCTCCCTTAAATCACATTATATGAAAGTAATCTGTGCTGGGATGGTAGTACTGTTAAGAGGTTTCATTAAGTGAGTAGTTTCTCAGTAATGAAGACAGTCAACTATGAAATACAGTTTCTGTTTAACTCACTGCCAACCACTGTCGAATCCTCTCAGCCTTCTTGCCCTTCACTCTGGACTGAAGCTGACTCTGTAGCCATGACAACACTTCCTCCATCACCTGTGAGGCCAGCACCTACACATGCAAACACATCATTTAATAATCAAATGAGCCGGAACAACAACCAAACTGAAATGTGTGTGTGTTTGCTGACTTGTTCCTCTGTGCCGAGCAGCATTTCCCAGGATTCATAGCTTCCTCTGTCCTGTCGGTAGAGTCGGAGGGCTCGGACGAAGGCCTGGCTCTCGTAGGATGAGTCACACACAGGGGTCTGCAGGAGGAGTGAGTGTGACACACCATGAGCACACACTGTGTACTCCTAGTGACTATCGTTTGATAAGAACTGTAGTGAACAAATATTTTAGGAAAGTAATTATCAAATGAACTCCAGAGTTCCTGGTTCTTGCGGCTGCACACAGACTCAACTTCCTTTCCTCTCACCTCTGCACTGTTGGTGTAAAGTAACTAAGTACATTTACTCAAGTACTGTACTTCCATTGTATACTCCTTTGTACTTCTACTCCACAACAATTGTTTATTACCTTTTAGTTACTTTTGCAGATCTGGATTAGTAATAAAAGATATATATATATATATAATCACACTCAAATGTGACTTTAGTAACACCTTGATTACATTCACATACTAACCAGCAGTAAATGAATGAATTAGAATGTGTTCCACCTTCACCAGCTTTGAGAACACTTTCATGATCAATCATTATAAAACATATCATATGTATTATTCTGAAATGGACCAATCTGCACAACGACTACTTTTACTGTCGCTACTTTAGGTATATTTTGATGAGAATACTTTTATACTTTCACTCTAACAGAGTATTCCTACATTCTGGTACTTCTACTTTTACTCAAGTACAAGACCTGAGTACCTCTGACTATATAATAATATATAAGATACATGGACTGCATTACTCTGGTCCTGGCGACTCCTCATGGCGGCAGACAGAACCCCCCCCCCCCCTCACATGCTAGGTGCTCCTGCTTATCATGAGCGAAGGACACTGACATGCAGAATATGAAAACTCTGCCTCCTGATTGGTGGAATAACACGGAGCTTAAGGGCCTATTCTGTTTTGTGGGTGTTCCCTCTCATGTAGTTTGTTATATAGGCTATTGTGCATGTACATACATACATAGCCTACACAGGCTAAAACCCCTTTGTTCCCTCCAGTAAAAGTAGTCGTTGTGCAGATTGGTCCATTTCAGAATAATATCTATGATATATTTTATAATGATTGATCATGAAAGTGTTCTCAAAGCTGGTGAAGGTGCAGCTAGTCTGAAGTACTTTGTAGACTGCAGGTAGCTGGTGGATTTACTCCAGGTGGAACTAAAGTCTGATTTAACACTTGATTTATTTTGAGGAACAGAAAGCTGTAAAGCTGAGGAAACTTCCTTTATCATCAACGCCATCAGTATGAATCAGGCAGCATGCAATCAATTGCTGATGACACACACACACATCCACACACACACACACACACACAAACACACACACACACGCACACACACACACACAACACACAAAAAGAGAGATTCAGCCGATGTGGTGGCATCCATTGTCTACACACCATTGTCCTAGAACATAATAATAAACACATTTATTCTTCAGTAAAGAAACATGACTGAAAGACTAAATATAAGCATCTTGCCCTTTGTGGTTTACTTTTCTGCCAACGTATTTATTTATTTTTAATATAACCTTATATTCATTTGTGATTTATTTAAGACCATATATCGTAGCTCCTGTTAGAGTCCAGAGTAAACGGGTCCCTGCTGGCCGGCTGTGTGTTGCTTCCTGTTGCTGCTCAGTTTCTTGTTGCTGTGCAGATACGTCATGCTGTGTTTGCAATCATGTTAAGGGGGTGTTTAAGCTTAACCACAAAGGAAGTGAACAGCATTATATTTGTATCTGTCACCAGGGCAACTGCCACCACATGAGGGACCCATTCAAGAAGAGCCAATCAGCAGGGGCAATTGGCAGGTTTAATATTTTAAAAACTCGACGTTACAGATGGGTTGAAGTGTTTAGGCCTTATTGAGTCTTTAGAAGCCTCCTACTACCTCAGCATTTGGATGGTGGGTATGACTCACGTAGCGCTTTAGCAGCTAATACTGTGCAGGACCTTTTGTTAACAGGAAATGATTTAAAGTATGTAGTGTCGCATCATCAGCACATTTCAAATAACACATTTCACCAGTAGAAATGAAAACTGCCCTTTTTCCAAATGTACAAAACAGTAACCAGGATTTGTTTTGTCAGAATGAGTGATCTCAATACATCTAAATATCTAAGTTTGATGATGCTAGCTACCACTAGACGCTAAAGCTACTGCATACAAGACAGACATTAAAATCAACACATTTAAGTGCTTCATTGAGTTAAGGTTAATTTGATTAATAATGACTTGAAATGACGTAAGTTGTATTCATTATTGGAACGTTTCATAGTCTGTGTTTTATTCACAAACATGAGATCGGTATCGTCTCGTATCACTCTTTGGAAAGAAGTCAAACGATGCCTTTCAGAAACGATGTTAAAATGTTTATGGAGGATAGCAAAATACGTTTGTCCAGACGTGAGTAATTCCTCATTTTAAGTTACGTTTTGAATGTTTGGGAAATGCTGTCCAGCACTTCCCCAAACGACCTTTCATTTCATTTGAATATACTGCATATTTCAAACGTGGGTACAGCACGAGGTGTAATAGCTGGCCATAGAGAGAATGTGTTTGTGAGTGGGGGGTTTACCCAGGTTGCCGTGTCTAATGCAGGTCTTGATGGCAGAAAGGAAGTTATCACGTTCTTCTTCCTGTTGGAACAGGAAACAAGTGTGGCCCATATAAGGCAGGTGCAGATACACTGCCAGCACATCTGGAGAGGATACCACCGAAGAAGAATCCTCCTTCACTCCTAAACACACATGGACCACACACACAATTGTTACAGGTGTGAACTTGACTGCCTTCATTCTTTAGTAAGCACTTTATTAATTAGACCAAGCTTCCTCTAAGTTGACGACAGTGTGGTATCAGTAGCTAGCTACACTTCACGTTACCTCCTTAGAATGAATTCTCTGCGATACAAAACTCAATTAGAGGTGGCTTTGGCAGGAACATAGATAAAGGTTTCCTCTGAAACGTTATAGCTGTCTTAAGGCAAGGTAAAGCAGTGAAAGTATTCAGTAGCCTATGTGTTTGAGCTTGCTTATGTTACCTTACCTAAATTGCTGGAGTGGAATGGCGGAACTAGCTATTGTTAAATACCGAGGTGTAGTATTATAAAGAAATAAGGTATTATTGCCATTGAGTATTCCAGCACAGGTTCGCTCCAGGTTCGCTTTGGACTCCTCCTCTTTTGTGAACACACTGCCCCCTGCTGGCTGGAGGACCAACTTCGCTGCACATCCACGACTGAAGGTCTAAAGGTGGGAACACAGACAACACGTCCAGCACAGGGACACATCCAAGTCAATTTTATGTATATGTCATATTGAATTTGTTAAAATGATTGCATGTGTTACCTCTGCGTTTTCATGTATTTCCACTTTGTATTCTCGTCTCAGTACGATGAATCTCTCTTTGCATTTCTTCCCCTGCTCATACCAGCAGGAGAACTTCACACTCCCTTGGTATAGCACTTCCTCTGGAGCATACTGAGGCTACACACACACACACACACACACACACACACACACACACACACACACACACACACACACACACACACACACACACACACACACACACACACACACACACACACACACCACACACACACACACACACACACACACACACCACACACACACACACAGAGAGAGAGAGATACACACACGTTCATGTCTGAATAAAGTGCACAGATTTTTGTTTGAAGGAATGATCGACAGGTGCAGCTCCTACCCCATGTGCGAGCAGTAGGCTCCTCCCCTCTTTCTTAGGCTCCACCTCCTGGTGCAAATGTACGGTGTAGGCTGCAGAATACTGCTGTCGGTAAAAACACTAAAGCTCTGGAACGTACTGTCCACAAGCCCTGGAAACACACAGATTTATTTTAAATGCTTTCTGCCATCTATGTTTTTTCATAGCCGGTCGTCTGTACGTATTTGAGTCCTTGTTTGTGTGTCTAATGGCTGCCACTCTGCACTGCTCTCAATTGGCTGTTAACACTGATACACCTGTGTGGACTGGAGGCATTGATGCAAACATGTAGTAGTCACCATCTGATTGGCCCTCAGGTTTTCACTCTGTCAGCTCTTTTTATGTAGTTTGCACTGTTTTCGCTCTTAGCACCAATACATATGTATTTTATTGAGGTATCATGCAATTATATGTCTACTGACTTCATGCAGTTTCATTTATACGTTATATTTAAGTACGTTTTTATGTTTTTATGTGTGGTCTTTCTCTGTATCTGCAGGTCCAAAGGGTGTAATAAATGACTGGCGGAGGTTTAAGTTGGACAGCTTGGATCCGACTGTCCCTCAAAGCAAGAGAGAGCTGCTCAGACAAATGTCCAGCCCAAGAGGATGACAAGGAGAGACTCAACAGAAAGGTGGATGGAAACACTCATTGAACCTCACACAAAGGAAAGCATGACATTAATAGATATTAGAGTCAATTAGAGGATGGCAATAGACTAGAACTGTACAGTATGTGCCAATGAAATGCTTTCTACAGAGATTTAGAATCCACATTACAGCCTGAGTCTTCCACAAAGAAACAGACACACAAGACAGACTTAATCATACAACTAAGGTGCAGAATATTCTACTGCAGCTTTTTCTTGTTCCTCAGTAGCTTTTGACAAAAAACATCTGCCAATAGAATAGATTTGAATCTAACAAAAAAAAAAAAGAAGTAACAAAATATTCCTCACCCCCAGATGAGTGCTCAGGAGTACGAAATGATCCAAGAGGAGGATGAAGGTAGCCTGAAGCGCTACAGAACTCAGTCCATGCAGGAGATGCACGAGCGCCTGAGCTTCGGACCCGCGTTTGAAGAAGTCAAAGAACTTGAGTCTGGAGAGGCCTTCCTAGAAGTCATAGAGAAGGAACATCAGATGACTCTTGTGATAGTCCACATTTACCAGCACGGTTGTCAAAGGTTGGTTTCATAGGTTTAGCTCATGTTACAATTAGGGCTGCCCTCAACTAAGGATTTTTCTCGACGACCAATCGTCTTCAATTAGATTAGTCGACTAATTGTTGCACGTTTATGATATATTTATTGTAAGGCACTTTGGATAAAAGCGTCAGCTAAATGCTATGTAATTCAATGTAATGTAATACACTATATGTTTCCACTGCAGTACTGTTTGCTAACAGTTCTGCCTTGTTTCCTCCTAGGCTGCGAGCAGCTGAACTCATGTCTGGACTGCCTGGCTCTGGAGTACCCCAGCATTAGATTCTGCCGTATTGATGCTGTGGCTACAGGCGCTGCTGAGCGCTTCACCCCTGAGGTTAGTAAACTCTCTAAAGTAAAGCAGCAGAGAAAGTAATAATGGTAATATTATTAAGACCAATTACACACATTTGATTGAATCACAATATTCCTTATCAGGTATATGTAGCAGTGTTTGTAGTCACACCTTTAAGAATAACTGTGAGGTCATGAGAAGCAAATTGACGTTAAACACCTCACATGACCAGCATTTGAGTGTGTGGCACTAGAAAGACCAACACCTTTTCAAAACCAGAACCAAAGAGCACAATCAAATTATTGACAAGACACATTGCTTTTTCCTCTTATCATTGTGAACTAAATCATGCCTGAATGCAAAGCTTGACATGCATAGCGACAATAACTAAATTGCTCATTTCTTTCGTCATATTTAACGGCTGTAATAACAAAAACAAATCTAATTGTTGGTTTAACTGACATTGGAGTTGCATTGATCTCCTTGTTATGGTAAAAAGGTTCAAATGATTGTTCTAAGATAATAAGTAGTGACTATAAAAGCAGTGTCACTTTCACTGAGCAGCCTCAGCCTGCAGGCTCATCTTCCTGTTCATGTGCTTCCAGGTACTTCCTGCCCTGCTAGTGTACAAAGCTGGTGTGTCACTGGCTCATTTCCTGGCTGTTACCAAACACTTCAATGAAGACTTCTTCGCAACAGATGTGGAAGGTTTTCTCAATGAATATGGCCTGTTACCGAAGAAGGAGTTCACAGCATGGGCTGATGATGAAGACGAAGGAGGGGATGTGGAATAGTAGCAGAAGGAAAGAGAAACAGATGGAGGAGAAGGGGGGAGTTTGGAGAAAGGCAGAACAGGAGTAAACAGAGAGGGAATATAACAATAGAGAGTTGAGGAAAGGGATTGGGGAAGAAGTGGAGGAAAACAGTGGCGGGGAAATGTTGCAGTCATGACACTAGAGTTAGAAAAACCTATACATGGCATGTGCAAATAAATACACAACAGTCAAATATGCCAGACACTGAATGGTGGTTATATAAACAGAGTAAGCTGTCGTTGTTGTGTGAGAAAGTCTGTGCTGAAATATTGCTTTGCATCAACATCATAGCTCTACAATAAAAGGCCACTTAACCAAATGCTCTCAGTTTGGATCACAATACAGATATTCAGCAGGTCAGCTGTCAGACTTCTTTTGTGGTAATATGTGTACTTGCCACAATAGTACGTGGTGTGTGTGGGTAACATGCATTTTTAAGTTGTTGAGATTTCACCCATCCACACAGCAAACAATGTGTAGGAATTAAGTGTGACATCATTTGAGGGACACACAAGTTACACATATTTGAAAAAGCAGTTTTAATAGAAAGATCCAATTTCAGAGACAAGTCCCCTGTTTTGCAAATCCATAATTTTAGTATTATAAATGATTGTTGGGGGAAATACAGTTTAACTCTATGTGCTACTGTTACCTCATACTGTTGGAGCTGTGTGATTTTGCAGCTCCTCCTGCAGACCGGAGGAGCCAAGACTGGATTCATTTGTTTCTACACAGAAAATATAGACTGTTCTCTCCTGCATTTCTTTCGAGTTGACTCTTTTCAGGGCAAAGAGTAACATTCACTACCGTAAAGGGAACATATAACAGGTCACACTACTGTCTACTTGCATCGGTTGCCAACCTGATTTACGAATATGATGCTGAATGCCGTGAAAACTATATAAGTGTAACATTACTTTCTGCTCCTTTTGCAGCATACCTCGAGTGTGAGTTGAACCATATCTCTGTATGTGATTTAACTCCTTCTTGCAATAATAAATTGGGACCTGATCATTGATTCTCAAGCCATGGGAAAAGCCTTTTAAGTTATATTCTATGTAAACAACCCCCATAACCAATGGTTCATGTGTAATGAGTTAACTACACGAGGGGACCAAGGTGACAGAATTAAGGATTACAGTGTTTTAAGGTTGTACGTTATTTGGACGATCATTATAGTTAATTGAAGCTCCAAGGAGAAGTATTTAGTCCGATAGTTCAAGTTGGATGGATCAGTTCAACTTTCAACGCTGCTCTGGTGAAGCAAACATCCCCGAGTTCAGCCTCTCAGGCGCTTGCTTCCTCTCAGTCTCAACTGCTCCCAAAATGCTATACAAATCAAACGGTGTTGTCTTCTACATGATCAGATGTTATGGTAAACCTTAATAACATATTTGGTTAGCTATGTATCTGTCAATATGTTTTATTGGAGCAGTTGTTGTACTTAGCACGAACATAAGTGCTGCCTGGTAGTCTGAACTTTGGGAAGCATATCTTCCATGTCCCATGTTTGTAGTCCATTCTCGCTGTTTTGACAGTGGGGCTAGCGATTAGCACAATGATTCTATGGTCGTGATTTGTGTGATCCAATAAATGTTAGCGAGCAATTACATTAATTAATAAAGTGAAACCTCACATTTGAAGAAGATGCAGGATGACGCGCGCTACACCTCAAACGGTGAGACATAGAGCTAACATAAATCCAACAGCGTTAGTTAAATATGTTTTTGTGTGAAAGTAACGTAAGCTAGCTAACATTACTACCATTCTTTCTGCAATATATCTGTTAATATAATTAAAATATGCCAACATACTACGTCAGCTGCAACTATAGACGTTTGCCAAGCACCGAGGGTTGATAAGACTAGTGTTAGTTATTGAAATCCAATCGTATCTAATTAGCCTTGTTAACGTGTTATTACCTGGAGAGAAGCTCACACCAATGACTGCTATCATTTCGGGTAATTTTATGTTCGTGGTCTTCGGGCAAAGGGAGCACCTCATGTTGGTGGTCCTAAGAGATGTTTTGTATTCGCGTTAACCTCCCAAACTTCGGCATACATGTAAACAACAAATAAAACACCTAGGTGGAGAAACATCTTACATTTGTCATGCTTGCAACTGATCTGTGTGAATCGGTACACCGAACAAACTTGTATTGTGTGGTGGATTTTCACAGTGCCGAATCTACCACAATACCAAACACTACATATGTATTTCATTTCCAACCGACCAATTATTTATGCCGCTAAGCACAACGCAATTAAACCAACAGATAATTGAACGGGGTTCGCCATTACGTTCCCTTAATAAAGGGGGCTGGGGTATCTTCGTTACAGCTAACATAGCTACCAAGCTACTGTGAAACAGGGAGCGATAAACTGACTAGCAAACGAGCTGTCTTGCACTGAGTTGAGCTAGTTGTTCTTATAGTTCAGCTCTTTATGTTATGAAACGTATGTTAGTCGGTGAACAGGCCTCTGCTGTACAGTATCTCGCTCTCTGGGTGTGTCTTCCATTACACTAGGCACTATCATATGTTTGTTTTGATGGATGCTTACATCGATGGTTTAATGTGTTTGAATGTTACTGGCTTGACAGCCGAGCACGATAACAGAATACACCAATATCTTAATTTCTTTATGCATTTATTTTTGCTTGTTTCCTTAATCAACATTTAAAGTCATTTCGATAACACTTTATTGTCGTTGCACAGAGTACAGATACTAAGACAACGAAATGTAGTTAGCATCTCACAAGAAGTGCAAAACAAGCAGAAAGTGCAGAATTGTTCATGCTATCATATACATATATACATGTGGAAGATACAAACGGAAGTGTTTACACTATGAACACTATAAGAGGTATACACATAATTATAAACAGCAATATCATTATATACACTATAGATCAGTTATACAAATAGACAGTATAATACACTAGAAATAATAAATATGAATACACTTTAGCAGAACTCTTTGAAAGAGATATGACATCTTATTATGGACATTTAGAAATGTGGAAATGGAGACATTTGCTTGTTAGTTTTGAGAGACGTTGATTCATTTATGGAATTTAAAACTTAAGCCAAATGCAAGGGTTTGTAAAAATGTATTTAAACTGGAGTTTTACAAAGTTATGGAACAACAATGTTTTTAGTTATTGTTTTCACATCTGCTGCAACTTTCACCCAAAGCAAAGTGACTGCGGGCAGTCTGGATGTGCACCCCACAGAGAAGGCCCTGGTGGTCCACTACGAGGTGGAAGCCTCTATACTGGCCGAGGGAGGAGGGCATATGCTGGGTGAGCGGAAGGAGGGACAAAAAATGTGAGTTTACTCTTGATTCCCACACAGAACCCTATTCTTTACCATAAGCTCTGAGGCTGAAGTCTCTCTTTTTTTCAAATGTTTTAAAGTTTGAGCTAAATACCTATTATTATCTCCTTTATCTCGCCATCCACTCCAGATTTTATTCACATCTTTCTCTAACTCTTCCTCATTATTGTTTTTGAACCATCCTGAGTGAATAGGATTAGATAACCATACACAGTCATCTGTTTGGTGTGCTAAAATGGGATGGACTAGTGTCATTTATCAGCTTGTTCCTAAAATATCTGGAAACATTGGAAATAATGATGGTAGAAGTATTTTTTCACCATAATTATAGGTTGGTAATGATCTTTCATCATGTTACATGTACTTCAGTTAAGTATTACGTTTCAAATGACTCATGCCTGCATTCGTATAAACATATTTAACACTTCCTTGTCTTTGTCCTCTCTCCAGTATCCGAGTGAAGAGTCTGTCTCCGAGTACAGATGTGGGGGCTTTGGCAAAGAAAGTGGTGGAGGAGTGTAAACTCATCCCTGCTTCCCGTTTGCCCCAGGTGGAGCAGCTCCTCTACTACCTGCAGAACAGGAAGTCATCTCCTGTGGAGGGCAAAAGTCAGTCATGTCTTCTTTTTTCCAACCTTGCTGTTGAGTCTCAACATATCCCATAGTTCACCATCAAAGTTAGATGCAAACCCAATAGACAAATTCAGTTTACTTGAAGCATCTACAGTGGCACAGATGAAGGTTGTGTCTTGTTTTTCCAACCCAGTTTAGATTCGACCACGGCAACTTCCGCATTAAACGTAGCTCTGCGTAAAGAGAAGGTCGCCGTTAACGCTGAAGTAATATCACGTCTACTCTAGCTTGATAAAAAACGATATGGGCTGTATCAGTCAGTGCTTCATAGAAGATGAAAACGCGCTTTTTTAATATGAAAGAAGATCACAGTTATGCATAGCTGAGTAAATGTTAATATTATTTTTTTAAATGATAAACTAGAGCAGTGGTTCTCAACTGGTCAGGTCTCGGGACCCACTTTTTTCTTAGTCAATAGATTGCGACCCGACATTTGAACCACTCAAATCTATTCAGCAAAAAATCGTGCAGTAATATATACGCTTTTCAGCATACATATTAGTTAAAGTGAAGTGCAGTGCATATATCCCTTATATCCCTTGTTCACAGAACAAAAACATGCTTTTAAATAAGGTTTAATGAGATGATGGAATCAAAGCTGAACTGTATAACATAAAAAGGCACACATGCTGACAACCCAACCGGTCTGGGGGGACTCTCCCATTCTGGTACACTCTGAGAAGAAAATAAATAGATGTATTACTACCCGACATATTAATAATATTTTTATGCCATTGTTTGTCACTTTGTTCTGACAGCTTGCTGCTCCACACAGAGAGAAGAGTAAAGAGGAGATAGTCTGTGTGAATTACTTTAAATTGTGGGTAAGGGTAGATAGTTCTGTGACCTGTAGGGTGTAACGGTTCACAGAAGTCACGGTTCGGTTCATACCTCGGTTTGGGGGTCACGGTTCGGTACGGGTTCGGTACAACAAGGAAAAGCAAAAAAAGTCCCAAATGCATAATTTTTTTGCTGTTATTTATTTTTAACAGTAGTGCAAGTTTTGGTATGAAAATAAGGAACTCTAACATTTGGAATCATTAACTGTATTACACAGTTAAAAACAAACCACAAACAGTAACACACCACACAACACACACACACACACTCACTCACTCACTCACTCAGATGGCCATATTATTTATAATGGCTGATGTCAAACAAAAAGGTTAAATAAGCTGTACAACTAAAAAGAATGTCTTGAAAATATTAAAATAAATAATAAGAAAGTGTTTGAATCACAATCAAAAAAGGCAATACAGAACTGTATAACATCTCCTGATGTAAAAATATAAAATAAATACAATGATAAATATATAACAAAATTAAATCTGTACCTTTTAGGAGCAATGTCTAACATGTGTAATTAACTTGTGAGTGTGTGAGGCCATTATGCCTAAATAAAGGTACTCAAGCTTTACTTTAAAAAGATGAGTTAGTCTACGTTGTCAGCAGTGAGGGCAGATCTGTTGGCGGTAACTATGTCACCTGCCGTCGAGAAAACCCTCTCGCTGGGGACTGAGACTGACTCGGATGTGATTGAGCATGTTTGAGGTGTTACCACTAGCATACCGCACCGCTGTCGAACAACGCCGACACACCATCCTCGTCCGATCCACAACTCGCACCCCATCATTGTTGTAGTCCACAGGGAACCCGAAATGTTCCCACACTTCTGATTTAAAAGAAGCAGGTGGTCTTCTAGCTCCTGTGTGTTGTGTGAACTCGCCATAGCTACTAACTTTTCCTCTTCATGTAGGCCTATTGTGTTCGTTTTGTTGTGTTTTGTTCTTGTTCTTCATTTGTTATTTACGGGCGGCTGGCTTTTAGGCGCAATACCGCCCCCTGGATTATATATAGTGTAATACTGCCCTGAGTGACAGACTTTGTTCCCACTCGTAAAAAAAGGCGTATTCGCCGTGTGACTGCATGTGCCGAACCGTGACGTCCGAACCGTGACGGGCGAATACGGATACCGTTACACCCTAGTGAGCTGTCCATCATCAAACTGGGGTCATATTTCATTATGTGTTAAATTAATTTGTATCTGAAGTTGTAACCATGGATGTATAAAGAATAGTTCTACCGCAAAGTTATTCTCCGTGGGGACTTCCGGCAACAATCTTGATTCTGATTGGCCAGAAGACTCTAAAAACATCAGCAAGATGTTTTATTGAGAAGATGATCACTATGTGACAGAAGTTTTCAAAACAGTTGATGGTCTCTGGTGCTTCCAGTCCAACGCCTACTGCATGCAAAGGATTAGAAAATCGGGACTTCAAAATTAAAGTTTGACTTTTTCCCCTAACAAAAACAAGTAATTTTTTTTTCTTTTTTTCTTTTCTTCACTCACACATCTGCAACCCACTTTTGGGTCGCGACCCACCAGTTGAGAACCACTGAACTAGAGCTACGTTAATATGGAAGTGGGCGTGGCTCGATCTAAACTGTGTTGGAAAAACGATAGACGCATGACGGTCAAATCACACTTGTACATGTAAAGCTTTACTTCAAGGCTTGATTAACATATTTCATCGATCTAATCATTTTTTGTCCCTGAAATGACTATTTGCTGATTCTTGTCTTTCTATAACTTAGAACTTCAGCTATGGAAAGACAACTTTAAAAACATTAAACATGTAACGACTCAGATGTGTCTGATCACTGTTTAATCAATCCACCTTTCAGATGTTGTGATGTTGAATACACGATGCAAGGATTCTGCAGAAAATATAACTGTATAATATAAACAATATTATACAATCATTAACCTTATAGGAAGAAGCAGGCGTTTCAAAGGAAATACTGCTATGTTTCCTAATGTTCTTCCGTATGTGTGTCACCAGTGGAGAAGAAAGAGAAAAGACCTGTGAAACCCGAGAGCTGACTCCTTTTGATGGAATGGAGGTAACAACTAAAACACTGTGTCCTACTCCCCCTTATCTCAGCTCTCAAACAGCATTCTGTAAATGTTGTTCTGTGTATTTCATGAACATTCTTCAGCGTTATATCCTGATTAGCAGTGACACCAAATTTGAGTCCTCCATATCATGCAATAATGTATGACTTCCATTTAGGCCCCATCCACACAGAGACGATAGCAGTTGAATCTGCTAACGTTCTCTATCGTTTAGACGGTTCGGACACACGAGGCCGAAGCGGAAACGCGGATTCGGAGCCCGAATCCAATACACTTTGATAACGGCTCCCCAAAGTGGGTAGGTCTGAGGACGAAACGCTTGCGGCTCCGTGTGTACGCCCTATACGATCATTCCCTGAAAACGATGACGCCGTAGCCCCGCCTCTCCCCACCTCTCCCCACCTCTCCCACCTCTCCTGCTCACCCCCGCGTCACCCGCGCCACCCGCGTCATTGCTGCTGCGTTTCGCCAACAACAGCAACAACAACAATGGCGGATCACAGGGTTGCTTTCCTGCTCCAGACGCTACTGACCATGATACAACAAGTGGACATGGAGAACTACATGAACTACATGTTGCTAAATCCACCGCGGAGAATAACCAGAAGGGCAACCATGGCAACCATGCTCGGTGTATCTTATTCGCTGCTTTTGGTGTATTTTGTGGCGTAAGTACAGCGCCACTTAAGGGCCCGGCATATGTACTACAGCGTCTCCAGTGTTTTCGTGTGGAAGGACATGTTTCTTGAGCCGATTCCGTGTGGACGGAAGACTTTTTTGATATCGACTACGGTTCGTTTTCGTCTCCGTTTCGTCTCCGTGTGGACGGGGCCTTAATCTATATGGCTTGTAGGAATCCAAGCGCATATTTAGCCATTGTTGATTGTTTCAATCATCATCATCATTTGTTTACACCAAAATTAGTCAGTACCTGCAATTGTCAGCTGGATGATTCAAATGATTTGGTCCCCTGTGCTGTGCTGCTCTTGTCTGGAAAGAGAGAAATGGTGATCTGGTTCAGGTCCTTTTGTTGACCGTACCGTGTAGTTTTATTTTCTTTATTAAACAGCGTGAAACTTTGACTCGGGACGGACTGCTCATTGGGAACTGAGTCCATAACGATGGGCCCAGGGTGTCGACTCTTAAGCGACATAGTTTTAATGGAAGTTTTGTCGCTACATGCTGGTAAAAGAAGAAACCTAAAAGCTTAAATCGACCTCTGTAGTAGTGTCATTGCATTGTTATCCGTCAATAACAGTGTGTCTCTCTGTCTTCCTGTTTGTCTCTGCAGCTAAACGAGGAGCCAGTATAACCAGGGTGGATGGAGTACATCGAGCTCCTGTACGAAGGAATCCCAGAGAAGATCCGAGGCTCTGCGCTAATCCTGCAGCTCGCACGCAACCCCGACAACCTGGAGGAGCTGCTTCACAAACGGTATGGTGTCTTCAAACTGATGTTTAAAGAGTACTTTAACAGCTACAGATGTGGGACCTTTTGCCCTCCTCTAGCCAATCAAAGGGTGTGTTTCTTATATTTTGATTATTGCACATCAAAAGGCACATGTCAAATTCAAGACAATACAGTTCACAACAACAGAAAAAACCTAAAGAAATAACCAGATAAAAGTTAATTATAACGAAATTAAATCATCTGAGTCCATTTATTTTAGCATGAAAAATGTGAACCTTTGGAATCCCTGGTTTTATGCATGAAAGTCACAATTATAGACTTTATAATGATATAACCCTAACCCACAATGTGCTTAACCTCTTAAGCACTGTTGGGCTCCCCCAACGTAATTTACAGTTTTTTACTATGTTCAATCTGAATTTTCTTTCAAATAAAAAACATCTATATTGATTCTGACTTTTCTACATCCAACTCACAGGTTTACCATTAATTTGAAAGATGATAAATGTTTGTGTGATATTACTAATATCACACAAACATTTATCATCTTTCATGACTTTATTGAATTTACCCATTAAACATTCACAGTGAACCTTTGGATTTAATAACTGGTAAATCCTCCTCCTGCAGTCATAACCTCAAACCAACACTTCGGTAGCTCCAGGTCAGTTCTGCACATCGTTCAGAGTTGGACCGTTTGTTCTCACAGAACTGCTTCCGCTCAGCCATATCCTCAGGAGGTCTGGTGTGAGCGGCTCCCTTGGGGTCACTCCACAGTTCTCTATTGGGGTAATGTCTGGGCTCTGACTGAAACACTCTCAACTATTTCTTTGTACTAAGACATTCTGAATCCTTAAGTCTTTGATAGTTAGGGTCATTGTCCTTCTGCACCACGCAACTTCAGTTGATCTTCAGCTAGCAGACAGCCACTCTGACATTATCCTGTAGGATATCTTAATGCATTCTGAAACAGTTTTTTCCCTCTGATGATGGCAAGCTGTCCGGCCCACAGGCAGCACAGCCGCCCCAAATCATGACGCTCCCTCCACCGTACTTTACCGATGGGATGATGTTTTGATATTGATATGCGGGGCCGTTTTCATGCCATACAGAGTGATGCGTGTTATTCCCCTATAGTTAAACCTTGTTTTCATTCATTTACAAAAACATTTACGCAGTATAATTGTGTGTGGTGTTCAGGTTCTCTTTAGCAAACTTCAGGCACACAGTGGTGTGATTCTAAAAAGCAGCGGCTTCCTCTGTAATGTCCTGCCATGGACACCATGCCTGATCAATGTTTTGCGTATAGTAGATTCATGAACTGAGAAGTAACCAGTTCCAATCATACCTAGAATCCTTCAGCTGCTACTCTAAAGCACTTTTTTACCTCATTGACTATTCTGCATGTCTTTGGATTCATCTTGCTGGGCGCCAGCTGAAGATCAGATCGAATGTATTGACCAATTCATGCATGAAACCAGGGAATTCCAAAGGGTCACATACTTTTTAAAGGGTTATTTGATTTAGGTTTGCATCAAATTTGTTATGATTTTTGTTCTAAAATATATTGCCTTAATAAATATGAATAACTTTATATTTTGAAATGTTAGGAGCCAAATTGTGATTATTATAAATCATCCAATATTGAAAAGCATCCCAAAGGTTCCTACATAATCTGCAGAGAGAACACCTTTTGATGGTTTCTCACTGAAAGTTATGTAGAACCTTTGGTGTGGGAGTCATTACACAGTTAAACTTCTCTAGCTAGTTGGAAGTGGTTCATAGCTGAACTGTACAATTATTATTGTATATATGGGATAATCTGCATGCTTTTAGGTGGCTTTATAACACATAGATATGGCCATAAACAATTACAAAAATCTCCAGAAACACAAATATTTTTAAATAAAAACAAAATGGTGCCATATCACCATCTTAACCTGTAAGACTCAGGTTACCTGATGTGTGTGTGTGTGTGTGTGTGTGTGTGTGTGTGTGTGGTGTGTGTGTGTGTGTGTGTGTGTGTGTGTGTGTGTGTGTGTGTGGTGTGTGTGTGTGTGTGTGTTGTGTGTGTGTGTGTGTGGGTGTGTGTGTGTGTGTTGTGTGTGTGTGTGGGGTGTGTTGTGTGTGTGTGTGTGTGTGTGTGTGTGTGTGTGTGTGTGTGTGTGTGTGTGTGTGTGTGTATAGAGGCAGCCCTGGGAGCTCTGGCCAGAGTGTTGAGGGAGGACTGGAAGCAGAGTGTCGAGCTGGCTACCATCATCATCTACATCTTCTTCTGCTTCTCCAGGTAACACACACACACACACATTCATATGTCTTTCTGTTCTGCTTCATCTTTTTACTTAATGTGACTCTTCTCCTCTCCTCCAGTTTCTCCCAGTTTCACGGGGTGGTGAGTCATTATAAAATTGGCGCGTTGTGTATGAGTGTGGTGGAACACGAGCTGAAGCGACACGATGTGTGGCGTGAGGAGCTGCGCAAGAAAAACAAGGCTTATATCCTTTTATCTGCTCCCCTCTGCTTATTTGATTTTACAGTCTACCCTCCTAATGTATAGATTTTCTGTTATTGTGTGTGTGCTCCTTTTCCTTAACACTCTTTGTGTACGTGAGTCAGCACCAGAGAACGGCTCTCTAAGAAGAGACCAGGACAAAGCTGTGAGGAAATACCACGGCCTTCTGTCCAAGCAGGAGCAGCTGCTCCGAGGTACACTCAACTCAAATAATATCTTTTTTACCACACAATCACAATTTTAAATGTATCCCGAGGCTATTTGGTTTTGTAAAAAGTTGCTCCATTTTATAATGAATTAATAAAAGATAAATAAAACATTTTATGTAAATAAAATATTTAAGTAAGAATTTGCAATAAAAAAAGATAAATATTATATTTTAAATATGTTTGTATGAAATGTTTTTAGTTGAAATGAAATAACCTTTTTTTAATAAAACCAAGTAGAGTACAAATCACAGTAGTAATAACACAAGAAATGCTGTTTTGATTTGCTGTGATGGGAATGTTGTATTGATGCATTAGTTCAGAGTAAAGCTTGACGTTACTGTGCGTCGCTGCTATTCATAGCACTAGAGATAGAGATACATTTCTCTCTGTCCCTTCGCCCTTCTCCCAGTGTCTCTTTACCTGCTGTTGAACCTTGCTGAGGACACAAGGACGGAGCTGAAGATGAGGAATAAAAACATTGTCGGTCTGCTCGTCAAAGTTCTGGAGCGGGATGACGAGGAGCTGCTGGTGCTGGTGGTTTCATTCCTCAAAAAAACTGTCCATCTTCCTGGAGAACAAGAACGACATGGTGAGTAAAGGAGAAGTGCTCAAGAGTTCCTCCTGTCAGACTAGATCGATGCAGCTGAATGGTCTGCATTAAGATGTTTTTACAGTCTTTGATACCCCTCAAATCAGGATTCACCCATTCACACACATTCACACAGAGGCAGAGGCTGCCATACAAGACACCTGCTTAGAGAGAGAACATTCACACTCACACCCTACACCTGTTGGTTCAGGGGCAATTGGGGGTTAAAGGGGCCCTGTTATGACCATCTTCAGGTTCATATTAGTATGTAGTGTCTCTACATGTCTTCATGCTTTAATGTTCAAAAAGCGCTTTATTTCTCTCATACCGCCTGTTCACCCTCTGTCTGAAACCAGAGCCCAGTCTGCTCTGATTGGTTAGCTAGCCGGCTCTGTTGTGATTGGTCGACCGCTTAGAGATGTCCCGCCCCATAGCCTATCACGTACAATGTGTTTGAGTGCGAGCCAATAGAAGCGCAATTGTTACATAGTGATGTCACTATGTCCAGGAAGTAAACAAAGTGTCCAATCCTGGCATTTCAGGCAGGGGGGGGGAGTGTGAGAGAAACACAGGGATGTTAGCCTTTGCAAACCATTTACTTGCACAGAAAACTATAGAACACACTACAGGAGAGGGCCTCTTTAAATGATTTCCCAAGATCACATGGACATGTTGACTTGATCATACCACCATCCTTCATATTGGTGGCCATCTACCTCTTGATCCACAGCCTCCCTAAAATATTGTCTCATGTGTTTATTTACTGAGACCAAGTAATGTTAAGTCATTGCCAAAAATATTCTGAGCAGTTGTTATGCAGAACCAGATAAGATATTATGTGGGCTGTGATGACAGAGACCCTCTCATTCAGATACTATGTTTGTGTTTTGCAGGCTGAAGTGGATACTGTAGAACGATTGGCTCGTCTGGTTCCCTGTGACCATGACGACCTGTTGAACCTGACCCTGCGTCTGCTGCTCAACCTCTCCTTTGACTCTGGACTCAGAGCCAAGATGGTGGAAGTTGGACTGTTACCAAAGCTGACTGCCTTGTTGGGTAAAAGTGCACTCTAACATAGTAGCATACATGGTGGTGTTCATTTCTCCAGTTAATTGGCAGTTGTGCTCAACAATGGATTGTTGACTGATGTTTGGGTGTGTTTGTTGTCACACAGGTGATGAGAACAGCCGACAGGTAGCCCTGCGAATCCTGTATCACATCAGCATCGACGACCGCTTCAAGGGCATGTTCGTTTACACTGACTGCATACCTCAGGTACCATGAAAGACTCTTTAACTCCAGGAGTTATTACTGTTAATGTTAACTTAACATTATAGTCTAGTTGCCAGAATGTGAACCCGGAAATGTTGAGTGCACCAAAGTTATATGTTAGAAATGTATAGAATGGTGCCCCAGCATACAGTTTAATAACTGCCGGATTCTATGTTGTGCAATTTGCACAATTAGCATTAATTATGTTAATTAGCATTACTTAGCATTATAGCCTATGCAAACAATAGCTTTAAAATGGCTTGGCGAATGTGGACAATATTTGGGGTTATTAAGGATACTAAATCTATTCCTGTCATATGTACTCCCTGTGGGCTGATTTTGATGAATTCTGGGTTAATTTTGAAGTTGAAGAGGACTATGGATCATTCGTATTGGACGAATAGCTTGTATTTTTTTAATAGGTTTACTTATAGGAGCTATATTGTTCATTTTGTATATATCCACATGAACAAATAACAATTCAAATTCGAACCAATATTCATCACAAACATCACCCGGAGTACACATATGGACACCATCTGCTTTAAACTGCCATTGTTGATCCTGAAAATATCTGAAATGGACTCAACCTCAATGTCCCCCAAAACCTCTCCAAAATTGGACAAATTTGCCAAGCCATTTTTTAACTATTGTCCACATCGGCTATAATGCTAATTCATGCTAATTAACACAACTAATGCTAATTGTGCAAATTGCCCAACATATGCAGGTTAGCATCCGGCAGCTTCTCTAACATAACACTTTGGAGTTATGAATATTCCCGGCTTCATAATAGGACTTTATGAGACTGTTAATACTGGCATTAAAAGTCTTAGAGTCCCAGGTCATATGTGCGTGTCTTTGTTTCCAGCTGATGCAAATGCTGTATGAGCACGGGGAGGAGGACACTGAAGCGGAGCTCCTCTCCATCTGCATCAACCTGGCTGCAAACAAGAGGAACGCTCAGCTCATATGTGAAGGTACATCTTCTCTGTCCTGTAAAGTCCTTCAGACTTCTGACACTTTTTAGTGTACATATTCCAAAATGAAAAGGGTCCTGACCGGTCCTATTAATTACAAATATTTTGAGATATTATAATTATAATACAATATAATTCCGTTTTTTATACAAGAGTGTCTGTTTGTGTCTTACTGTGTGTCTGCAGGAAATGGGTTGAAGATGCTTATGAAGAGGGCTCTGAAGACAAAAGACTGCCTTCTGATGAAGATGATCAGAAACATCTCACAACATGACGGAGCCACCAAACCTGTGTTCATAGTGAGTTATTAATACACAACAAAACAAGCTACTACCAAGAGCAGAACAATCTGTGACCAAATGTTGTTGTTAGTATTAGCATAAGTATTCTGCTGTGTCTCATTTTGGATACGCCAATAGTACACTGCCATGTCGTGCACTGGGAAAATGATCATCGCTGTTCAAAATCATTACTGACCTACTTAAAGACCTAACCCTAACATTCTGATATCAAAATATGGATAAAGTCTCATTTTTGTATATAGTATAGAGTGGTTGTAAGAGGAACTTAACTATAGATTGTATATAGCCTTCGGTAGATGACGTCCAGCAGGTTGGCAGGAGTTATTGCGTTGAAGCAAATCAATGAACTTCGATTATGATGATATTATGATCTGTTGATGTGTGCAGCATCATAAATGATTATATCCACCTTAAAGAAAGTCCTGTGAAGTCCAGACCAGGGTTTACATTTCTCAAAACACACACAGCAGCAGTGTCCTTGACCGTAGTGACGACCTCCACTCCACACAATCACTCGCAGTACCAATCATTACCACCTGCTAAATGAACCCAGGAAATGAGGAAATGAAGGGTGGCTAGAGAGTGGCACCTTCACAACAAAACTTAGGTTGCATAGCCATGATGGGGATCCTTTAGTGTAGGACGTGTTCAGTGTTCTACTATCACATAGTTGACCGTTGTGGGAGCACCATCCGAGTAATCACAGCTAGGGATGCATATCGTTGACTTTTTGACGATACCGATACCACTGAACGATACCGATACCACTGAACGATACCGATACCAATGAACGATACCGATACCAATGAACGATACCGATACCACTGAACGATACCGATACCACTGAACGATACCGATACTCAACCCATACATATCGTGATACTTTGAAAATGTATCATCCCACAATTACTCCCATGAAGCGCTTTACGATATAGTTAACATGTCAGATGAATATTAAATTCAATTGTGGGACTTCTTGGACCTTTTAGTACTGAACAAACAATGAAAAATACATACCAAATATGAAGAAAACCGATTATGGAATATCTTTTATAACACATCAGGTGTGCCGCGTGAATAGCACATCTTGTCAATGCAAACAGACCGTTATAGCACCGTTATAATGAATGTTAAACCTGAGATTCCACTAGAGAACAAATACATAATAGAATAATGGTCATGAGATCTCGGCATTGCACAAACAAACAAATCTCATCTTTAAAATCAACATTTACCTTCACTGGTGAGAGAAAACAAATCCCATCAGTTCATTTGTGGGACTTTTACCTTTCTAGTATTGAACAAACAATGAAAGATACATAAAATATGAAGAAACACGATTATGCAATCTAATTTATAACACCCGCCATCACGGGCCACGGACTCACTTTTAAAATTAATTAAATAAAAAATATCTTTTTTTTTTTTTTTTTTTTTAAAGTATTGAAACCGGATCTGATTTCGGTACGGTATACCGTAGCCACCAGTAACCGGTATACCGGTATGCATCCCTAATCACAGCGCATTCTGCATACAAAGAAAACCAAAGTGCGATTTGAGACACAGCATAGGCTGCACCGTTAGAGGTAGTATTCCAGCAGTACAGGCGGTCAGCTATCTGAATGAAGAGCTTGCTCTGTCTCAGGACTATGTTGGTGACCTGGCAGCGGAGATCCGGGCGGAGGAAGAGGAGGAGTGGGTTCTGGAGTGTCTGGGGACTCTGGCTAATCTCACCATCCCTGACCTGGACTGGGAGCTGGTGCTGAAGGAGTACAACCTGGTCCCCTACCTTAAAGACCGCCTCAAACCAGGTTTCATTATAGCTGATATATATTATTATAAGATGTGTTTCCATTGACATATACAGTAATGCACATGAATGTAGCATATGCAGTAAGCAGAAAAGACTCAAACTAATGGGAGGAATGTATCATTTTTTGCCTGCCGCATATTTATATTATTGCAAGTTATTGTTTTATTGGTGTTTACTTATATTCAGTAACATTCAGTACCTCAGACATATTGTTTTCACTACTATTAAAGCAATAAAAGTCTTATATTATATTATTATAATTATTATTATAATTATTATTAGCAGTTTGAAAGCGTATATAATCCAACACATCAGTATTACATTATTATTATTATTATTATTAATATAGTATTTTAAACTTCAAAATCCAGAGTCCATTTCTACTAAAACAGCAGGGAGAACCAGTGTTCACTAAAGTGTCATCTTGTTGTGTCTGTGTGTGTTAAGCCTCAGCAGAGGATGACCTCATCCTGGAGGTGGTGATAATGATCGGAACAGTTTCCATGGACGACGCCTGTGCCGCCATGTTGGCAAAATCTGGCATTATCCCTGCGCTGATCGAGCTGCTCAATGGTAACACACACAGCTGTGGTTTTTAACCGATGTTGTGTTTTAGATCCGGTCAGTCCACTCAGACCTTTAAAGACCATCACTTTTCTGTTGTCTGAAATGAAATACCTCATGACATTAATGTCAAAGAACAGGCTGCTCATTGCTCACTATATTTTAAAAGTAAAACAAATAATCCAAATGATAATCTTACTGGCATGTGAAAAGAGACGTTACGCCTGATGACATTAGCACTTTGCTAACCTACCTTCCATATGTTCTTGTGTTCTTGAATGCAGCCCAGCAGGAGGATGATGAGTTTGTGTGTCAGATTGTCTACGTCTTCTATCAGATGGTGTTTCACCAAGCTACCCGTGATGTCATCATCAAAGACACCCGTATCCTTCCCACAGTGCACTCTGTTCAGCCTACATGTAAAGATGAATGAGGAGACTCTTGTGTTGTGTTCAGGGCTCCTGAAGTTAAAGGGAGAACGGTTCACACTGAAATCTCAACACACAAGAAACTCTTTCCTTAACCTTCTCTGTAGAGGCTCCAGCCTACCTGATCGACCTGATGCACGACAAGAACGCTGAGATCAGGAAAGTGTGTGACAACACCCTGGATATCATCGCTGTAAGTCAAACACACACAGCAACAAATGGAAAAAGACGTTTCTTTAAATGTGTCTGTAGGTTGTAATTTCGTTACGTTTTTCTATGTACTCCAGGAGTACGATGATGAGTGGGGCAGAAAAATTCAGTCAGAGAAGTTCCGTTTCCATAACAACCAGTGGTTGGAGATGGTCGAGAGTCGCCAAGCTGACGAGTCTGAACCGTATCTGTACGATAACGACAACGACAGGACGGATCTGTTCTATAGCGCAGGTACACACACACACACACACACACAGACGCACACACACACACACACACGGATGTAACATGGATTGTTACTGATGCAAATCTCCTGCTAACTTTACCG
Organism: Harpagifer antarcticus; assembly: GCA_902827135.1. Taxonomy (NCBI): domain Eukaryota; kingdom Metazoa; phylum Chordata; class Actinopteri; order Perciformes; family Harpagiferidae; genus Harpagifer; species Harpagifer antarcticus. The sequence goes on from CADEHL010001015.1 coordinate 188,039, forward strand.
GCATTCTGCCTGAGAGCTCCCTCAACTGAAGGTGATGGTTATTTTGGGGAGTATTGCAGAATAAGACAAATCTGTGGAAAGCACTTATGATAATGACATGTTTAGTTCAGCAGGATAATCTCTACATATGAACTGAACTTTAATCATCTTAGAGGCGTTACTCCAGAAGTAAAAAGCTAAAGGCGGTTACTTTAGTTCCTCACTGACTTCATCAGCACAGACAGCAGCTGACTCACTCGAGCAGCAGCAGCATGAGTATCATCCAGGAATCACATTTGAATGACTTCACCAACACTTGTTTGCTTTGACATTCTTTGTCATGAGACCGCTGAGTAGATGCTGCAGTGAGTAGTGTCAAGAGCCTGTGAAGAAACGTTCTGAAAGTAATGTGCCTGTGTGTGTCTTCAGATGGAATAACTCCAGCAGACGGTTCAGTCAGCCCAGACTTCTTCAATGACCTCCAGCCTCAAAATGGAGACATGCACCATACAGGGTGAGTGAACATACTGCAGAGAGCTACTTCCTCTTGTGTTGATGTATGCACCATTATTCACAAGCTAATTCTTTGTATGTGTAAACCTGCTTGACAATGAACCTGGTTCTGATTTTAACACACACACACACACACATAAATATGCAAACAGTAGGTTAGTTCATCCAAAGAAAGTTTGGCACACGCTTGAATTTAGCTACTTTATATTACTGTAACTATTTATCTGTTGTTTTTATGTTACATTTTCTATCCTGTTTCCAGAGATGGCAGCGATGTGTTTGACCAGACCAGCTCCTCTCCTGGTCGTCCAGCTACTGCGTACGGCTTCAGACCCGATGAACAACCCTTCTATCAGTACTCATAGACACACACACACACACACACACACACACACACACACACACACACACACACACACACACACACACACACACACACACACACACACACACACACACACACACACACACACACACACACACACACACACACACACACACACACACACACACACACACACACACACACAGGGCGTCCTGTCATCCCCATACACCCCCTGCATGTCCACATCTTTAGATTGCATTTCACTGCTAGCTTCCCTCAGTACTGAAGGCATCACGTGGGGATAGCCACTGAAACACTGGTCATAGTGCAGATGATGCAGTCTCCTTCCATACAGCATTTCATTCACTCAGCATTATGAAACATACAGGTCTTCCTTACTGAGTACAGCTTTCTTCTAGTGTCTTCCCAGTGGCCCAGCAAATCATTTAAAGAATGTGAACACTTGGAGGGAAACTTCAGTATATTTCAACCTGGACCCTGTATCCTATTAGGACGCTCTGGCTCTGATAGTTGCTATAAGTGTGTGACAACATGTTGGAACTAGTCCAGGTTGAAAAACATGTAACTATCCTTTCAAATGTTTTAAATATCTTGATATATTTTGCATGTTTTCTCATGTAATAATGATGTGTTTTGCCTCTGCAAATCCCCTAAAAAACAGTCAAAGTTTAAACTCCATTTCTGAACAGTTTTAGTTCCACTTAGACTCACTATCTATCACTGTGTTATTAACATGCACTACAATGTATACATTGCTTTGTTTTCTCACTGTAAAATGGGAACATTGCTGATCCCTATAACTTAGGGTGTTTTTTCACAGGCAAACCAAACTTATCTTCAGCCCCCTCGGTCATAGTTTAATCTCCCTGCCATTATTCTCAGTTTCCCCCAATGTGCTGTATAAGTTAGCGATGTTAAACCATAACAGTATTACATGTATTTAGCAACGCGAAAAGTAGAAACCCTGTCACTTCAGACGAAGTGGATAAGCAATATGTCACTACATGATAAAAACTAATGTCATTGACCTGCTACCATAAGCCCCTTATGCTGTCTTGTCCCCTTAAACAACAATGGGGAGGTTTACCTGCAGGAAGTGACGGGTCCTCGAGTCTCTGCCAGCACATGTAGCAGCTGGCACACAGTACAGGGCTCTCTGTTTCTCTGTGTTACTCTTAGTTAGTATAGGAGGAGAGAAAACAAGCCCATGAAATAACTGGCTTTAAAGGCACAATGGGTAGGATATGTCGGTTGCACAAAACATTGAAATAGGCCCCTCCCCTGCAAGCTTTAGGGCCCCAGCACATGTAGCTTCCTCTGAGAGGCCTGCCTATGATCTGGCTCCTGGCAGCTACGCTTTTATAGAAGCTAACACCTTCAAATGTCCCTAACAAAGCTTTATGAAAAAAAGCATGTATTACACTATCCTGTAAGTCTATTGGATAGCTTGAGAGGAGCCTTGTTTTCACATTGCAAAAATCATGTCCACAATCCTCAGAGGCCCAGATCTAGCTCACCTAGAAGGTGCCACATTAAAAGCATGTCTATGCTTATTACAACATACGTATAGTATAGTATAGTATATAGTAGTATGCAAGTTGAACCATTCTGTTGAATGTTCCATACTGACTCTATTTGACAAGTCAAAGCTATAAATGCACCATGAACTGTGACTGGACATGTAGTTCCCTTGAGCATGGCTCTTACTAAAGAACAGAGCATATCTGAATGTAGGTCAGAGCAGCATACACTTTGAAGAACACTCTGTGTAGTGCCATTGACTGACCCACATCTGAGAGGAGTGCAGATACTTTAGAGGCATATTTGCACATATCGTTTATTGTTGATGCATGGTTATATTTTCTTTTTATTAAGTTATTAGTGTTTGTATATAATAGTGTTTTTTATAATTGATCTTATCGCTACCTAACAACACTGTAAATATGGACTATTGCTGGACTATAGAAACTCTCCATCTTATGTTCTGTCATGCTCATAAGTCCCACATTTCATATGACTGCTTCAAATGTCTCCGAATGATTTCCTGCACAGTTCCTTTTGTATTGATATATTTGATGTCTGGCTGACGGCTTTTAATACAAATGGTTTGGTGTATTGACGCTGTTGGTGTATATTTATTAAATCACTCTTTGCCATGGACACACACGGACATTATTGAAAATGGGATGAAAAAAATAAAATGTTTTCACAATATTTTATCTTTGACAAAACAAAATTAAACCTTTTTAAAAGATAAATAACAAAGCAACAAATATTGCCCATTTGACCCTTACTGCAGTTGCAGTTATTACCTTCTCAAAGTGTTTCTTTCTTCTTACTTTCTCGTACATACTTAGCCTCAATTGTTTGTGTTTAATAAAGCAATACTGTGTACCCTGACATATGCTCTACAAAGCTAACATATTGTTATTATTATCACCAATGTGTACCAGATAACCTTAACCCTTTGTTCTGACTGACACCACATTTCTCTACAACGTTACTGTGATTCCTTTTGACACAGCGGTGTAGGATAGTTCATTCTGATTGGTCCATTTATAGTAGGTCACTGCTATGATTAACAGACTGTTACTATGGACACAGTTGTGATCTCTAAACACAACAAGCAGGAACACTGAAATCCATTTGTTCTAAATCAGTTTTTTAATCAAACATCAAGTAGCCGAGTTCATTACTGCCATATAAACACCTTCTGGTTGAGCCCCCCCCCCCCCCCTGCAAAAGAATGGCCAGCTTCAGCTTGTGTACATTATGTCTGTGTCAGCAGAACAGCAGACTAATCAGTAAGAGCAGCTTCAAAACCAGATTGTTGACAAGTTTGATATCTTTATTGAGTAATCCGTTCAATGATAGCAGAACATCACAAATGTAAACAGCGAAATAGTCTAAATAAGTTGAATCATTAATAAAAAAGTTTACTGAAGTATGTGTCTTCTTAAAAACGTAGTATAAATGTGTATGTAACACTAATAATATGGGTAATAATCTCCTGTGTGCATTTAATCACTTTATTAACCTCTGTACCATTTAATAAGGGAGCTCCAACAGTCAGTCGTCATGGTTACGGTGTCAGGCTGTATGGCCGCTGTTGGGACGGGGGCTGATGACCGTCTCCACCTCAGTGATCTCAGTAAAAAGGTCTCTGATGATCGCCACGCTGTCCAATGGCAGCTCGGCAACACTCTCACACTGTGCTCCCATTGGCTGAGGGCTTTGAAGAACCTCGTTTTCTTTCTCTCCTTCTTTTCCTGCTTGCTCTCCTTCCTCCTCTGCTCCCTCCTGATCTTCTTTCCTTTCCTCCATCTCTCTCTCTTCCCCATCCTCCCCCCCCCTCTCTGCCTGCTCTGTGGCGCCCTCTGCTGGCTCAGAGGATTTCTCACCTTCATCCACAGACTCACCTCCTGATTTGGCTTCACCTTCAACTCTTCCCTCCTCCTCCTTCTCCTCTTCTTCCCCACCTCCTGCCTCACTCTCTTCTTTCCCGTCCTGGATCCTCTCCTCTTTCCCCCTCTCCTCTCCCCCCTCTCTCACCCTCTCCTCCTCCCAGCTGTCCTTCCTTCCTCCCGTCAGGTACACAGCTCTGTCGCGGTGAGAGAGCGTCTGTGGGGTAGAGCTGCAACTAATCGCCTCCCTCAGTGACCCAAGGCTGATTTCCATTGGACAATCTAAACAAGGTGCAGATGGAGGGTGGGGATCCTGGGCGGGGGGGCCTTCTGTTTCTCCACCTGAGGTTGAGAGGTCAGGTGGAGGAGAACTTTCAGGTGCTGCAGATTGATCAGCTGGAACATCTGTGGACTGCAGCGAGGACAGAGTGGACATTGGGGGGTCGGGACCGTCTAGGGTGGGGTCCCAGGAATCTGCAGGTACATCAGGTGACCCAACTTCCTGGGCGGGGGGGCCTTCTGTTTCTCCACCTGAGGTTGAGAGGTCAGGTGGAGGAGAATTTTCAGGCGCTGCAGATTGATCCCTTTGAGCAGCTGGACCAACTGAGGACAGAGTGGACATTGGGGGGTCTGGACAGTCTGGGGTGGGGTCCCAGGAATCTGCAGCTGCATCAGATGCATCAACTTCCTGTGTGAGCGGGTCTTCTGTTTCTCCATCCACAGTTGAGAGGTCAGGTGGAGGAGGATTTCCAGATGCTGCAGATTGAGCACATTCAGCTGGAACATCTGTGGACAGAGTGGACATTGGGGGATCAGGACACTCTGGGGTGGGGTCACCGGGACCTGCAGTTGCAGCAGATCCAACTTCCTGTCTGACGGCTACATCAGGTGTGGTGGGGGCGGACCCTGCTGTCTCTGAAGGTGCGTCAGGGTCAGGCTGGTTTCCTCCCCGGGCCTCCCCAGTGGACTCAGGTCCAGAGGAAGGATCCGGGTCACTCTGAGGGGGAACCTCTGCTGGGACCGTCTCCCCACCCTCCCCCCCTGCACTGGGTGCTGCTGAGGGGTCTCGGGTGGCTGTGGTCGGGCTGCCTGGTGCGGAGCGAGGGGGGGTTGGCCCGAGCAGACTGTACTGACTGATGGTCAGATCTGAAGTGTCCAACAACAGCCGGCTCCTCTTTCCGGCTGCTTCCTGCACGGCTGAGGAGAGGAGCTGTTAGAGTCAAATAATACAGCCACCTCCAATATTGGCTTCTATAGTATAGTTTAGTAGAAGTATTAAGTAGCAGTATTATAGCTTGTGTTGTAAAGCGCTCTGATCGCTCCATAAGACTCTTTACCAGTAGTAAACAATTCGCCGGGCACTCTTTTATTTCTCCTGCTACGTCACTTACTGGGTCAAATGTGTGTGTGAGATCAATATCTCTTCCTATTGCACCTCACATGCACTTACAAACGATTGTGCGTGTTATTATAACTCAAGTCTATTCGTGCCACATGTACAGATTTAGATTTCAGCGGGAAGTGAGATGTGACACTCTCACACTCTCCAGTCAGATATCTCAGTTTACAAACAGGAAGTTAAGTCCTGATGAACCAAACTCAGACTGCTCTGTACTCGCTGTGACACCCAGCTCATCTAATTCCTCTGTAAGAGCCGTTTCAATGCAAGGACATGTTTGGGTTGAAATGCTCCCCATTGTGCGTCATTCACTGTGAGTCAAAGGCTCGCTGTCCCAGGTACAACATGTGTGTCTCGTCATGGGATCGGGTGTTTCTGGGGGCAACAGCGGTAATTAAAGTTTAAAAGTCTCAAAAATGCGCTTTTCCAGAAAAGCCCGGTTTGGACACTTTACGGGCAGGAGAAACATTTCTATTAAAGAAAGAATTATACATTTCTGTCTTTTTATTCCTTTAATAGCTACTAACTTGATATGTTATTCAAATTAATTATCAATTATTTTTTATATTTTATTGTAATGTAGAGACGAGGCTTTTAGTGACAATCATGTATTGCTTTACAATTATATGTAAAAAAAAATATGATAAATTGGCCTCAAATCATCTGAGGCCTGGCGCCCCCCCCTGCGATCTTTGGCGCCCCCCCTGCGATCTTTGGCGTCCCCCAGGTTGGGAACCACTCCTCTATAATAATGACCTTACTCTAACCTGAGTGCTCCTGAGGACCACACATACTGGCTGTTGCTGATTTAAATTCACTCACCTTAACACTGCAACAATCCAATCAATGCAATAACAAAGAATATCGCAATAGTGATAGAATAAGAAACACACTGTGATGAAGATGACTCAGCAGTGTGTGTGTTTACCTGTCTCTATCTCCTTACTGAGGATGTTTCTCAGCACATCATCGTAGACGTTCTGCACCAGGATGAAGTTGCTGTAGTCGGAGAAGATGAACTGCTCGAACTGCTGCATCTCCTGCACAACACACACACACACACACACACACACACACACACACACACACACACACACACACACACACACACACACACACACACACACACAGTGTAACACGCAGAGTAACTCTGGTGGCAGTACAGTATGAATGTGTACACAGTATACAGTGTGTGTGACGTACTCTTTTCCACTTGCTGTCCATGTTCCTGCTGAGAGTGGGCAGAGTGATCTGCAGCACAGCGTCCTGATACAGCCTCCTCTGAACCACTCTGCTGTCATAGTCCAGCTGCTGCTCACAC
>CADEHL010001015.1:202500-205000 GCA_902827135.1 Harpagifer antarcticus
TGAAATACAGTTTCTGTTTAACTCACTGCCAACCACTGTCGAATCCTCTCAGCCTTCTTGCCCTTCACTCTGGACTGAAGCTGACTCTGTAGCCATGACAACACTTCCTCCATCACCTGTGAGGCCAGCACCTACACATGCAAACACATCATTTAATAATCAAATGAGCCGGAACAACAACCAAACTGAAATGTGTGTGTGTTTGCTGACTTGTTCCTCTGTGCCGAGCAGCATTTCCCAGGATTCATAGCTTCCTCTGTCCTGTCGGTAGAGTCGGAGGGCTCGGACGAAGGCCTGGCTCTCGTAGGATGAGTCACACCAGGGGTCTGCAGGAGGAGTGAGTGTGACACACCATGAGCACACACTGTGTACTCCTAGTGACTATCGTTTGATAAGAACTGTAGTGAACAAATATTTTAGGAAAGTAATTATCAAATGAACTCCAGAGTTCCTGGTTCTTGCGGCTGCACACAGACTCAACTTCCTTTCCTCTCACCTCTGCACTGTTGGTGTAAAGTAACTAAGTACATTTACTCAAGTACTGTACTTCCATTGTATACTCCTTTGCACTTCTACTCCACAACAATTGTTTATTACCTTTTAGTTACTTTTGCAGATCTGGATTAGTAATAAAAGATATATATATATATAATCACACTCAAATGTGACTTTAGTAACACCTTGATTACATTCACATACTAACCAGCAGTAAATGAATGAATTAGAATGTGTTCCACCTTCACCAGCTTTGAGAACACTTTGATGATCAATCATTATAAAACATATCATATGTATTATTCTGAAATGGACCAATCTGCACAACGACTACTTTTACTGTCGCTACTTTAGGTATATTTTGATGAGAATACTTTTATACTTTCACTCTAACAGAGTATTCCTACATTCTGGTACTTCTACTTTTACTCAAGTACAAGACCTGAGTACCTCTGACTATATAATAATATATAAGATACATGGACTGCATTACTCTGGTCCTGGCGACTCCTCATGGCGGCAGACAGAACCCCCCCCCCCCCCCATGCTGGGGGCGGAGGCTATACTAGGTGCTCCTGCTTATCATGAGCGAAGGACACTGACATGCAGAATATGAAAACTCTGCCTCCTGATTGGTGGAATAACACGGAGCTTAAGGGCCTATTCTGTTTTGTGGGTGTTCCCTCTCATGTAGTTTGTTATATAGGCTATTGTGCATGTACATACATACATAGCCTACACAGGCTAAAACCCCTTTGTTCCCTCCAGTAAAAGTAGTCGTTGTGCAGATTGGTCCATTTCAGAATAATATCTATGATATATTTTATAATGATTGATCATGAAAGTGTTCTCAAAGCTGGTGAAGGTGCAGCTAGTCTGAAGTACTTTGTAGACTGCAGGGTAGCTGGAGGATTTACTCCAGGTGGAACTAAAGTCTGATTTAACACTTGATTTATTTTGAGGAACAGAAAGCTGTAAAGCTGAGGAAACTTCCTTTATCATCAACGCCATCAGTATGAATCAGGCAGCATGCAATCAATTGCTGATGACACACACACACACATACACACACACACACACACACACAAACACACACACACGCACACACACACACACAAACACACAAAAAGAGAGATTCAGCCGATGTGGTGGCATCCATTGTCTACACACCATTGTCCTAGAACATAATAATAAACACATTTATTCTTCAGTAAAGAAACATGACTGAAAGACTAAATATAAGCATCTTGCCCTTTGTGGTTTACTTTTCTGCCAACGTATTTATTTATTTTTAATATAACCTTATATTCATTTGTGATTTATTTAAGACCATATATCGTAGCTCCTGTTAGAGTCCAGAGTAAACGGGTCCCTGCTGGCCGGCTGTGTGTTGCTTCCTGTTGCTGCTCAGTTTCTTGTTGCTGTGCAGATACGTCATGCTGTGTTTTGCAATCATGTTAAGGGGGTGTTTAAGCTTAACCACAAAGGAAGTGAACAGCATTTATATTTGTATCTGTCACCAGGGCAACTGCCACCACATGAGGGACCCATTCAAGAAGAGCCAATCAGCAGGGGCAATTGGCAGGTTTAATATTTTAAAAACTCGACGTTACAGATGGGTTGAAGTGTTTAGGCCTTATTGAGTCTTTAGAAGCCTCCTACTACCTCAGCATTTGGATGGTGGGTATGACTCACGTAGCGCTTTAGCAGCTAATACTGTGCAGGACCTTTTGTTAACAGGAAATGATTTAAAGTATGTAGTGTCGCATCATCAGCACATTTCAAATAACACATTTCACCAGTAGAAATGAAAACTGCCCTTTTTCCAAATGTACAAAACAGTAACCAGGATTTGTTTTGTCAGAATGAGTGATCTCAATACATCTAAATATCTAAGTTTGATGATGCTAGCTACCACTAGACGCTAAAGCTACTCGCATACAAGACAGACATTAAAATCAACACATTTAAGTGCTTCATTGAGTTAAGGTTAATTTGATTAATA
>CADEHL010001015.1:210000-252500 GCA_902827135.1 Harpagifer antarcticus
TGTTTTATGCTGTTTTGTCCACTGACAACATTGCAGCACGCAAAGATACATGTATTTAATATTAATAATGGCTACATTCAGTTTTGTTCACTGCTTATTGAAGCACTATAATGGTCTTGTTTATTTTCTCCTTTCTAAATGCTCCAACTTTATTTCATCTTCACTTGGTTATTTTAATCTCGCAAGATTCAATAAGCATCTTCTTTGGAAACCTGCCATTTAATTAACATTGTATATTGTTGTATATTGTGCTCATATACTACATACACATACAGTCATGTAAAATCAAATTACCACAAACTTACTAACTCTCAATCATGACAAGCTTAAATGGTGTAAACTTTTCTTTTTAATTAAATGAACTTAGGTAAATGGACTGCATTTATATGCCTTTTTTCTGCGACATGCCAAAGCCCCTTTTCAATACAAGCAAGCATTTACCCTTTCAAACACAGAGGCTGCCATACAAGGGGCCACCTGCCACCATGCCATGGGATGTTGGGGTTCAAGGACATGTTGACCGCAAGGGTCGGGAATCGAACCACCATCCCTCCTACTGGTGGACAACCAGGGTAATAGGGGGTCTCTTAACGTTTGGGTAACATCATCCAAATATAAATCCAACTTTTTTCCAACCAAAGCAAGCAGCAGCACTTGCAAAAGGGCTTTGAACGTTGTCAATTTCAACACTGACATCTCAAAAAATAATGTTGTTAAAACATATTACCCACTCGACTAAAAGGTTATCAATGATTCTTTTTGGGGATCTCCCTTTGCTCTAGTGTGTTATATATACATTGGAGGAAATAAGTATTTGATCTCTTGTCGATTTTGTAAGTTTACCCATACAAAGAAATTAACAGTCTATAATTGTAATGGTAGGTTTAGTTTACTAATGAGAGACATCATATCAACAAGAATATCCAGAAATGTACATCATATAAGAGATACAAATTGATTTGCATTTAATTGTGGGAAATAAGTATTTGATCCCCTTGAAACCAACAACGATTCTGGCTCCCACAGACCGGTTACACAAGTAATCTTCCTTTAAGAAAGTACTCCTAATATCAACTAGTTACCTGAATAACAGACACCTGTCCACAGAATCAATCAATCAGATTCCAACCTCTCCACCATGGGCAAGACTAAAGAGCTGTCTAAGGACCTCAGGGACAAGACTGTAGACCTGCACAAGGCTGGGATCGGCTACAAGACCACCAGAAAGCAGCTTGATGAGAAGGAGACAACTGTTGGTGTGATTATTCAGAAATGGAAGAAGCACAAAATGAGCATCAGTCGCCCTCGGTCTGGGGCTCCACACAAGATCTCACCCCGTGGGGTATGATGGTCATGAGAAAGGTGAGGGGTCAGCCCAGAACTACACAGGAGGAACTTGTTAATGGTCTCAAGGCAGCTGGGACCACAGTCACCAAGCAAACTATTGGTAACACACTACACCAGGGGTGGGGAACCTTTTTCCTCCGAGGGCCGTACAAGTTATTGACCTCTGCTTAAAAATACTAAAATCACAGCCCATTCATTTGGCTTTTCTTTCATGCTGTGCAAATAAAAAGCAACCTCTTAATCCAGACATTTTACCATGACTCACGCATGCATGCACGTGCACGGTTGTGGCATGACCACCAAAACAGAAAGATGTGCATACAAGATTTTTAAATGTTGAAGTTAAAAGCATCAATCAGATGCACTTTGAGAGCCTGATTAGATGATTAGACTTTTGAAACTACAAGAACATAAGGAGGACTTTTACAAAAAAGTAATAGAGATTTCTGTCCAGAAGGATAGGCAAATGGACTTCATCTTCAAGTCAAGGTAAGACCGCAATTTTATTGAAAATGGGATCTTACTAAGAGAGAACAATTCAATATTTAAATGATAAAATTACATTTTTTGGGTATCCTTTTGTTGAACTGTCTGTTTAAAATTAATCGAAGCATCAGACAAAAAAGCTTTTGAAAATAATATTGTATTTTGATTTAGGTCACTGTTGACCACAACATATTACTCGACCGACTAGAAAACTGGGTGGGACTTTCCGGTTCGGAGCTGGAGCTTGAAAAGCACCGGGTTTTCCTGTTCACACCGCAGCGGAGCAGCCTCTTAGCTCCGGAATCCGGTTCGTTTCAAGCACCAAGAAATTGTCACCGCATACGTCACGCTTACGTCGAGGCGGGAACAGGGGTGGGATCAACTCCTGAACAACAACAAAAAGCCTGCGTTTTATCCAGTTTGTACACAACGATGGAGAAACTTAACAAGCAGCAGTGGTCCACTGAACAGACCAGCTACCCACTGGGAATCTGATCTTCCGAAGAGGTACAGAGGAAGCTGGAGCACAGTCGGCCATTGTTGTTGTTGTTGTCGGTGTCAGCTGTGAGGGGTTTCCGCACGGTTTTATGCTTTATGAAGCAGGCACGCAAACGGTTACGTCATGACGCAAACGATGACGCAAACGATGACGCAATGACGCAGAACCAGTCGGACTCTGGGCGGTGTGAAAAGAGCCGGAGCTAAACCGAAGAACCGGTTCTGAACCTGAAAAGCTCTAGCACGGAGCTCGAACCGGAGTTGCGTTGGTGTGAATGAGGTATTTGTTGGACTCTGTCGCAGCGGGGCAACTGCTGCGGAGCGCATAAAGCAGACTCTTCACAACGAAGGAACACTTCTTCTTCTTCAGGCCAGGGAAGGCTACGCAGTACACAGTCTACTGTCCCGCAGTTGCTGCTTCTCTGTTGGACTCCGGTACTGCACATTACTCACGAGACGTTGTAAAAATGAGTGGGGGGCGAACGCACTAACGCCACAGTCACTCCCGTCATGCGGGCCGGATGAGAATGTCTGGTCTGGCGGATGTGGCCGCCAGTTGATGGTCACTGCACTACACTTTTTGCGGCACACGTACTTGCAGCCAATCAGTTCTGAATTATGTGAGATGACGTATGGTGGGGAAGGCAGCTCAGTAGAGCTCAGAGAGCTATAGAGGCGAAGTCCCTCCCTTTCCGGTGGACCTCCATGGGACCTTATTTCAGAAAAATTATGTATTGAAGTCAATGGCAAGAGAAAAGTTATCTTTCGATCCCATTTGAATTGTGCCACGAATTACACATATGATGTTTGTCAATTTAAAAGATAATTTTGTAGTAAAAAAAAAAATGTTTCTCCATAAAACTGTGAAGTAACACTTTTTTTGTGTGAAACCGCTCAATGAACTACATCTCTGGTCTTGCACAACAACACACGTCAACAAAATGGCCGTCACTACTGTCTTGCTAAACAAGTGATTGACTACCCTCACTATCACCACAATGAAACACGTCCAGAAGAATGTCATGCAAAGCTGCCTGCTTGCCTTCGATTCTCCCTCAACGGCCTGATCTTTTTAATGTTCAATGTTAACCATTTGTTATGTTAACAAAAGATCGCAGATGCTAATGTAGCATTAGCGTTTCTCCCCCGGGGACATCCGGGCCTAAACGGTGTATTATTATTATATTATTGTAAAGCTCTCCATAACCTTGCCCCCATCGACATCACTGACCTCCTTCAGGAGTACACCCCCTCCCGCACCCTCCGCTCTTCGTCCGTAGGACTTCTCACCGTCCCAAGCCCTCCCCTCAAAACCATGGGTGCTCGAGCTTTCAGCTGCTCGGCTCCCAGACTCTAGAACTCCCTGCCACTACACATCCGACAGTCTGATTCTATAACAACATTCAAATTCCAACTCAAAACCCACCTGTTCAAACTGGCATTTTCTTTATAAACTGTACCCTGTCTCCTTTTGTGTCCTTCTATAGTCCATTTCCTGTTGTTTGTCTTGTCTTACCCCAGCTGATACTTCACTAAATCCACTGTTTTAATTGTTCATATGCCCTTTAAGGTGTCCTTGGGTGTTATGAAAGGCGCCCCCCAAAATAAATGTATTATTATTATTATTATTATTATTATTATTATCACACCGGTGTGACAGTACTCTTCAAAGGGTTCATGAAATATGACTATACTCTTACTGTTTAACATTTTGGTTTACTTAATGTTACTTCATGTTAAGGCTAATACAAATGACAAGGCTAAGGCTGTAATGCTAACTAACGTCCTAGCTACTAGCTAGGTAGCTAACTTCATCCAGCCACTCCTGGTCCTTTCATCAGACGGGAAGCGAAAGAACGGAAAGACCCATTGCTGGTATGATAACAACTTGGTACTAAGCACACAGGCATCTTGTTAAAGTTATCTTATCTTAGCAATCTCTTATATTTAGTGGAGGAAAACAATTATGACATCAGTTATGACATCACTTACTCTGGGATTTGTCTTTCTAGTTGCGTATTTTTTATAGTCTTATATTTCAACAGTTTTACGACAAACTGTGACTTTTTTGACATGGAAATGATTTTTCAAGATTGACAAACATCATATGTGTAATTCATGGCACAATTCAAACGGGATCGAAAGATATGTTTTTTCTCCATTGACTTGAAATAAGGTCCCATGGGTCGGAAGTAGATGCGGGACTTCGACTCTCTATGGGCATTATTTTTTTGCCACACACATTAAATAGAAAAATACTCTGAGCATGCGCAGTGTAGTTTTTACAATCACCATTAACTTAGAGAGTGAGAGGGAGGGGCATGATCGGGTTTTGTCCATAGACTGGTTTTGTCCCACATGGCTCAAAACGGCTCAATAGGCACACACTGTAGAAACTAATTAGAAGAACACAGACTAAAACAGCAATGTACAGACTAATCAGATGATTAAACATGATCTTAAAATATATTTTATATATTTTTTTATTAATTTTTTTGCATTTCATCCAATCATTATTTGTAATACTTTCTGCTGACACTAGGTGGGGCTGTGCCCCTAATGACCAGTCGCCACTGATAATAGGAGACCTTTAAAAAGCATGGAGACATTTTCAAATTGAGGCACAAATGATGTACCTGGAAATGAGCTTAACAGAGCCGTATACATTACTAAAGGTTAAGCACTGTAGTTTCCCATGGCTGGATAGTGAAACTGAAGAGGTTTTAAGACTCTCCCCCCCCCCCCCCCCTCCCTCCTCTGCACACAGTCCTGGTTTGGACCGGCTCCGGTTTGGAGGTCAGTTTCTTCTGTCGGAACCACCCATCTGACCGGCGACACGTCGCATGGGACCGAATAGAGCTGAGCATTTTATGTTAATTTCGTTACTTGTCTTTTTTTAATTCATCCGTTTAATGAATTCTGGACCGACTTCACAACCAAATTGTGCGCGAGTGTAACGTTTTTTGTCCAGCTAAACTTGGACGGACCCGTCCATCGGAGCTGTGGAGACGTTAGGAAGCTTTTGAAGACGCGTGGGCCGTTTTTAAGCGTTAGGAAGTTGGACATTTATCCTGTGGTTTAGCCATTAGAACCGGCGGACTGGCTGTTTGTTCTTTCCGCTGTCAGACTGGCCCTGCTCCGGTTTGGTTTCAACTTTCAAATAGTAATACCCGATAATTACACTGGGACCAGTTTCTTCAGAGAGCGGTTCATTGTGTTCCATGGAGATGTGGCGCAGACTCTCGCTGCTGGTTCTCTGCTGTGCTGTGGGGGGGCTGGATGCGCTGGAGCCGACAAGCAGCATCGAATCTTCAAGGGAGAAGATGCTGTTGATCGAAGCAGGGGAGCTGGGTAAACCGGACAATGATGCTCCCCCAACGGCTAAAGTGGAGGTCAGTCAGCGGGGAGGGGAGCAGCGGTCCGCGGGGAGAGGCCACCAGCCCACCACCGAGCCTCTGGAGGAGGAGCTGGACAACCAGGAGAACATCATCAGCCAGGTCAGTGCAATGGGCCAAAGTAGATTAGTAGTTTAGTAGCAGAGGTGGAAGAAGTACCCAGATATTTGTACCTAAGTAAAAGTGGAACTACCACAGTCCTGCAATCAAAATGTTCCTCAAGTAAAAGTAGAAAAGTATTGGCATGAAAAATATACTTAAAGTACCAAAAGTAAAAGTAGTCATTGTGCAGATTGGTCCATTTCAGAATAATATATAGGCCTATGATATGTTTTATAATGATTGATCATTAATGTGTTCTCAAAGCAGGTAAAGGTGCAGCTAGTTTGAATGACTTTGTATACTGCAGGGTAGCTTGTGAATTTACTCCAGGTGGAACTAAACTCTGATTTAACACTTGATTATATTTCACATCATTAATCAAAATCTGTAAAGTAACTAAAGGGCTGTCAGCCTTCCATCTGTGCACAAACCATAGACTGGAACAAACTTATCTCGTGCCCTCATTGGTCATGTGTGTTGGAGGAGGGGCTCTGTAAGGAAGTGGCAGATTTTTTCCGGTTGTGTATTTTCAAATTCTAGTGCACTCGAGCTTTTCTCCAAAATTACCTACCCCACCTAAACATTAAAGTAAACATTAAGTAGTACTGTACTCAAGTACTTAAGTAAAGTACTTTACTTGAGTATTTCCATTTAAAGGGGATCTATCATGCAAAATGCACTTTTTGATGTCTTTTATACATAAATATGTGTCCCCGGTGTGTCAGGGAACTCACGCAGCGTCAGAAAATAAACCCCTTTCTCTTTTCCTCCGTACCCAAATCTTTTCAAAACGGGGGTACAACGAGCGGATACAGATTTGCAGCCGATCTGACGTCAAATCGTCAGCGGACCCACAGAAAATTGCTATCAGAAACAATACCTGACGTGTTTTGGACGTAATCTCGTTTTTGTTTACATTAGCAAGCCCTGCTAACACTCAGAGCTAACCAGGGGCGGCGCCAGGGGGGAGCTAGGGGGTGCTGAAGCACCCCCCAGGATTGCCAAAGCACCCCCTAAGCACCCCCAAGAAATATGAGTTTTTTTTTATTTTTTAGAAAATTATTATTATTATTTTTATTAAATTAAATCAGAAAAATTATTGATTACATCAATGCAAATGTGAAACAAACAAATGTTTGACCAAAAACATAAAGCCAACACAGGTGATATGATTAGGCCAATTGCCAGCACCCATTAGATTTTTGACCTACCCATAGGCTAAATTACTAAATTACAGGTGAAGTAAAGGACTCTCAGTGTTTAGATCAGGGGTCGGCAACCTTTTTGATATGAAGTGCCATTTTAAAAAAAAATTGTTATCAGCGTGCCAACGATCGAGAGTTATCAACGTGGGGGGGGGTTGAGGAGCTTGACGCACGTCAACTATCAGCAGGAGGGCGGGGGAGCCTCGCTGCGGGGAAGCAGTGTGTGGACCTGTCAGCGCAACTTACATGATGCCGAATTTAACAAACACATTTAAATAATTGGTTTAAACGGCATAATAATAAGGACGATCGTCCGTTCTGTGATTCTCCAGAACACACATGTTATGATATTAGGGTCATGCTGAGTGAGATGAGATCGCTGTCCCTTTAAGAGAGAGAGAGGGGTGTGGCTTGTGCATACGTGTTTGTGGATGGTAGAGCGACAGTGAGGGAACGTGTGTATGTTTCTGGAAGTGAAACGAGGAAGCAGAAAAACAGAGGTCTGGTATGTATTTTGTGAAACAGAAGAACAGCTAAATAAATGCAACGGCCTCCCAAGAAGAGCTCGCCTCTCTCCAGTCATTTAAGCTAAAGTGGGTTATTGAACCTGAAGCTTGTTGCTTCTGCCCTCCTCGACTACGGTCTGGGAGCCGACAGGAAAGTTCAACACACAGATGGCCAGTGCGCCCCTTTGTAGCATATTATTTCAATGAGAGATGAGCAGATCGCCACTGGGCTTTCAACTAAATACACGCAAAAACTGCGGCATTTGTACAGCTCCTTATGAGTACTGCAATTAGTGAAGTGCTTTCCTCCGTGGTGAAACGATCAGCACCACGGAGGAAAGCGGCAGAAAGTCACCTGGAGATAAAGAGAGCGGGGCTGCGCTGCGTGCATGGCTTCCTTCTGCGGGTAACGGGGAGACGCGCTCTGGCGGCGGTCTCGTTCAGGATCCGAAAATACAATTTAAATATTTTTGCACACTTATTCCTAGTGCCAGCCTTGGCACGCGTGCCAGGGGTTGCCGACCCCTGGTTTAGATAGTTAACTTTAGTCTAGTTATCTCAGTGGGTCTCAAATGGTTTGTTTTAAAAGGGGAGTGATTTGTAAAATATCTATAAAGAAATATAAAATCTGTTTACAGTTCTGTTTCATATGTATGTTGAGAGATAGTATATCCATAGATATCTTCATTTTGCTCTCAAAGTGCACCAGATTGATGCTTTAACTTCAATATTTAAAAAAAATCTTCCCGGGGGAGCCCCCCTGGACCCCACTAGAGAAGGTGAGGACCCTCCTAGAGGAGGTGAGGTCCACTCTCCACTTGTAAAAATAGCACTTTACCCCTACTTACACCTATATGCCGTGAGCTGATTACCGAGCCTTCATTGTAACAGTCGCGGGTACACTGTGTGTGTGTGTGGGGAGTGTTGTAGTAGAAAATGCAACTGTAGCGCTGGTGCATTAATGGGAAATCCTTAATGTTTGAGCACCCTCTATGAAACGTCAAGCTACCCCACAGCACCCCCTAGAGAAAATCTCTGCCGCCGCCACTGGAGCTAACCTGTACTGAAGAGCACATTTGTTTAAAAAGCAGGAAATAAAAAAAGGAACTCCCCTTGTGATAAACCTGCAAGAGAAAAAGCATTTGAGTTTCATACTATTTCAGTCAGACAACTCACGCGTGTTTCTGTAACATGTTTATTAGAAGCAGCATATAGTTAAGTTTGGTGACTAGGCTCGGGCATCATCACTCCATAGATATGCATAGCACGATGAGTGATGATCAAATAACTAACCCCCAAAACTGTGTGGAGATTAGATACTATCCCCCAAAACTGCGTAGCCCGAGCTATTCCCCCTAAGCACAGCGGCTTTAATGGGAATATACTACTTAGTGAGACTGCTATGCAGGCCCGGATTGGCCATCGGGAGGACCGGGAGGTTTCCCGGTGGCCTGGCCTGTTAAGTGGCCTGCTGGCCTGAGGATTTTTTATTAAATATATGTATTGTGAACGCAACGCTGCGCAAATGTGGGTCTGACTCTGCCTCACAGAGGGTGACTGGCTGTCTACATGATGTGGCCTGCCGACATGGCCACTTTCATACAGATCATACTAATGCCCTCGATTGGTCTGTGTGTCATTCAAGCTCGGGAGGGTGTGTGTTAGTGTATGTGTGGCGCGAGCGAGTGAGATAAAGCGCGCGCACCGGTTACGTGTATTGTTGTTGTTAGCATCTGGTGCTAGCTAGCTGCGCTAACGTATATAAGGAGCTTTTTCAACAACAAGGTGGAGGGAGAGTCCTCTCCTGTCAGACTGAGAGACTGATAACCTCAGCTCAGGTGAGGTAAAGGACTCTCTGAGTGTTTAGATAGTTAACTTAGTCTAAGTTATCTCAGTGGGTCTCAAACGGTTTGGTCACCATTTATGTAAACACATATTTCCATTTGAGGGGGGAGTGATTAGTAAAATATGCATGAATAATAATAAAAAAAACATTAACTAGGTGAAAAAAGGTAAGATAAACTATTAAAACTTGTTGAGAGCTAAAACTAGTCTTTGCTTCTGCCTCAAAGAGGAGCAGGGGGGAGAGGGGGCAGACAGGTGAGGCTGGTTCAGGAGAACAGACACACTCACAACTATAAATGAACCAAAAACAAATAAATAAACAAGTTTCAATGTTTTTTCATATTGGATATGGTATGTTATTGGTTATGGCCATGTTTTTACGATTTTATGATTATTTAAATGTATACAGTTCTGTTTCATATGGATGTAGTCTCTTTATTTCCCCCTCAAAATGCACCAGATTGATGCATTTAAGTCCAACATTTAAAAATAAATCTTACCGGGGAGCATGCCCCCGGACCCCCCTATAGGATTTGAGGTCCACCCCCACTTAAAATATGTTCACATAGGTTCCTAAATAAATTTGCACATTTTTAAAAATAGTAACCCATGTATGTCCATATGTTTATTTTTGGGTAGTAGATTTAGAGGGCTATCACTATGGGCAGCAACGCTGTCAAAATTGACAAATAGATCCAGCAAAATGGCACAAAAAACTGGTTTTGGCCTGGCTGGGTGTATAATTCCCGGCCTGACTTATTGTCCCAGTCCGGCCCTGCTGCTATGTGTAGGCCTGAGGAATCCGATTCTTCCCTGAGCACAGCGGCTTTGAGAGGAATATACTACCTATATACACTACCTAGTGAAACTGCTAGGTGAAGGCACGGGAACAGCCTGAAAAAGCCATCCCCCTTAAACACCGCGGCTTTAAGGGGAATATACTACCTAGTGACTGCTATGTGAAGGCCCGGGAACAGCCCGAAAAGCCATCCCCCTTAAGCACCGCGGCTTTAAGGGGAATATACTACCTAGTGACTGCTATGTGAAGGCCCGGGAACACCCCGAAAGCCATCCTCCCCCAGCACAGCGGCTTTGAGGGGAATGTACTACCTAGTGACTGCTATGTGCTCTTCCACGGTCATCCGGCTCCTGGTCTCTGCTGCCCGGGTCCCCAGCATTAGAGAGGATCTGAAGACACCGCAAGGTCATTTATAAAAGAATGAACATAATATTCATGGGGAGAGAAGGAAAATAGGATGGGGTGAGAATGAAGGTATTCTGCTGATGATTAAAACGTGAGCCGAGTGAGTGACTCATTGCTGTGAGAGACATAAGCTGCAAGACTACATTGAGCATGAGTTGTTTATATTGCATCCATTCCTTATGCTTGACGGAAAAGTGTGCACTGAGACATTAGCTGAGGTATGCTATTGAGGTACCAGATAGAGGGGATCGTATGATCATTAAAGCAAGCACGGTTTGCACCACCACCAGTTATATGCATGAAAGTATGAAGGAGAACCTGTGCATTCTTTCTTTCTTTTATATTATTCATTTTTAAATATATAATTATTTTATCCGGACTGCCCCAACCCAAGGGGGTGCCGAGATATGAATCTGATGAGACACGGAGGCGATCATGCCTAAACGTGCTGTGAACACGGATAAACGTCATTTATCTGCTTGTTGAATTTCCTGGGAGGGATTGAATGCGGCGTAGAGGGCCTGCACGCGGTCGGCTTGTGCGTAATGCGACTTCCGTGTTCACGGATCAGCTGATCGAGGGGCCTCGACTCGGTTCTGATGTCGGATCGGCTTGTTCGCTTATGCCGAGACGGCCGGACGTACCCGTGTTTCCGTGGATGGAGGTCTTCTCCTCTCGCTCTTGCTTGATATCTGCTACGAGGATCTGAAACGGGTATGTCGGCAGCACAGCTGATTGAAGTCTAAAATGATGGTCAAAAATGTATCGCGCTTCCCTTCATATTCACGTAACGGAAATGATTAATTTATTAACATTAATAGTAGTATACTTGTACACTTACAACTTCTGTATAATTGCCTCAAATATGACTTACTGCAGGCCAAATATTTCCATAATAAAACATTGCGTATGCAGAATAGTATTCTATACCTGCCAAGATGCGATTCCTAATGCTGCGTTCGCACAAAGAATTGCTGCTGCAGGAGGCAGGAAGCTAGAACTTGTGACTGGATCTGGGACCCCAATTCCCATAATCCTCGGGGGTGTGACGTCAGCGGCACAACGTGGTTGAATGCGGAAGTAGAAACATTTGTTTACATTGCAGGCAGAGGAAATCGAGTTTGTTCACGGGAATATCGTGGAATTAAAGGCTTCAAGCGCTGATTTTACTTCAAGAAGGTAGGACAGGATGGCAGGGAATGCCGGAGTCAGCTTGCTCCTGCCTTTGTTGTTTAAATACCCGCCGACCAAGAGACAATACGACTCTTAGCTGACACACAAGAGAGGGGTTGTTACCGGAGCTGGCGTAGAACTCGGGACTTCCTCTGGCCCAAAGGATATTAAAAGCTACTCCAGATGAGGACGGAAGGGACACCTGAATGTGTGTCGTGCGGGAGCTGTGGCTCGTTCCAGCGGAGTCTGAACCATGCTCTGAGCTAGCCTGTGTTTCGGGAATGAGGCATTTCTTACGGCTTCTTACGTATGATGATGATTCGGTTCCAGAGTCGGAGATTGCAATAGACATTTGCAAGGACATCACCGGCAGGCAAGCAGCCGCAACATGAAACACAGCAGCAGGAACATGAACGCAGCAATAGCAAGTGAACACAGCAGTGGCAGCAGGCAAGCAGCAGCGACGTGGAGGTGGCTGCGGCAATAGCAGCAGCAAGCAATGCATAGAGAGAGATCTGGCAGGTTAAATAGAGCGGCATATTAAGGAGATTCTGTTTGGTTGGTTGTAGAGTGGCAAGGGGGCGTTATGTATGAATGCAGCATAAGTGCTCGAGTTGACTGCCTGAACTAGCTCGCAGGCTTCGCCCCATTTCAGAAATAATCTTGGATGTGGTTTAAACAGGATGGCGTTTTATCACAGCAGAATTGAACTTTATCTCCGGTAGAATTCTGATCAGGCATTAGCTCCGCCTCCTCTTTTTTCTTTTCAAGCTAAGGACCCAAAATCCGCGTTTCTCCAACAGAGCTGCAAAAGAGGGGTATGAGCAGTATGAGGCATGGCTACAATGAGTGATCTGTTTGGTATTTTAAGCAAAAACTTCACAGACATGTTTTGTATAGGTATGGCCCTACCATATATTTTTCCAATATAACATAATAGGTCCACTTTAATGCAGATTCATATATCTACTAGACTACAATTTTGATATATGAAATATACTGTACTTTTTACTCCTCTGTACCCTACTCCTCTGTACTGATATACTGCTATAGATTATATACTAGGCAGTAAAATAGTCATGTTATCTCCAACTTTACCATCTGCATATGATCACAAACTATAATCCATTGATATAATATGCATTATTCCCAAAATGTCCTTTCTGCATAACAAGAAGCCTACTTTAGTTGTTGCTACTTTAATTTTGTATTTGCTAATACTTCGGTACTTTTTCTTAACCTGTTTAGCCTTGAGCCTGTTTTTCAGGTCTCACTCTCAGGCTCGAAAATGACATTCCCAGAACAAATGACTATATCTTCCCTTTTAAAAGGGGTAAATGAATAATCTTTTTTTCTCAAAGCAATGATAAACCTGTGAGTTGGATGTAGAACAGTCAGAATTAATACAGATTTTTTTTTATTTTAAAGTAAATTCAGATTGAACATAATAAAACAATGTAAATTATAGTGTCCGTCCAAAATTAAACATTACTTATAGTGAAAACCACTCTTGAATGATGGGTTAGTAGACTAAAAGCTTTAGGAATCCAAACTATAACATTATACTAAGTACCCTGTATCAAGATTGATGCAAAACAAGTGACATTTGACCTTTTTAGAGAGGTTTAGAAAAAGAAACCTACTTCTGGGGTCATTTGGGTGGATTTTGATGATTGACACCTCTTTTTAACCGTTAGAGCCAATAGAATCGAAGGGAAGTTCCTAAAATCCTCTAAACATTACCCATTGGTGAATGAGTGATGCGTACCCAGAATGCCCAAAACAGGAAGCTGTCATAAACTCTGGTTGCTATCATGTTTGCTATCATAACATCCATGTTGACAACCCCCAGGACAGAGGGGCAAAATAACTGTTTTGTGTTCTTGATAACTATGGACTGACTCAGCATGTGACGGAGCCCACGCACAATAAGGGGCACACTCTGGACTTAATTATCTCAAAGGGTCTGAATATCTCTAAGGTTGTGGTGACTGATGTTGCACTCTCTGATCATTCCTGTGTTTTCTTTGAGAGCTCTATTTCTGTTCACAAAAATGTTCAAAAAGAGATAACCACAAAGCGATATTTAACTGAAAATGCAGGTTTCTGGGAGTTTGTTCCAGATATTTGGAGCATAATAACTAAACGCTGCTTTACCATGTTTAGTTCTGACTCTGGGGACAGAAAGCTGACCAGTGCCTGAAGACCTGAGAGATCTGGATGGTTCATAATTTAGCAGTAGGTCAGAAATGTATTTTGGGCCTAAACCATTCAAAGCTTTATAAACCAGCAGCAGTATTTTGAAATCTATTATTTGACACACAGAAAGCCAGTGTAAAGACTTCAGAACAGGAGTGATGTGATCCATTTTCTTATATAGTGAGCTTAAATAGTGAGCACTTCTCCTTTGCCGAGATAATCCATCCCACCTCACAGGTGTGGCATATCAAGATGCTGATTAGACAGCATGATTATTGCACAGGTGTGCCTTAGGCTGGCCACAATAAAAGGCCACTCTCTAATGTTCAGTTTTATCACACAGCACAATGCCACAGATGTCGCAAGTTTTGAGGGAGCGTGCAATTGGCATGCTGACAGCAGGAATGTCCACCAGAGCTGTTGCCCGTGAATTGAATGTTCATTTCTCTACCATAAGCCGTCTCCAAAGGCGTTTCAGAGAATTTGGCAGTACATCCAACCGGCCTCACAACCGCAGACCACGTGTAACCACACCAGCCCAGGACCTCCACATCCAGCAAGTTCACCTCCAAGATCGTCTGAGACCAGCCACTCGGACAGCTACTGCAACAATCGCTTTGCATAACCAAAGAATTTCTGCACAAACTGTCAGAAACCGTCTCAGGGAAGCTCATCTGCATGCTCGTCGTCCTCATCGGGGTCTCGACCTGACTCCAGTTTGTCGTCGTAACCGACTTGAGTGGGCAAATGCTCACATTCGATGGTGTCTGGCACGTTGGAGAGGTGTTTTCTTCACGGATGAATCCCGGTTTTCACTGTTCAGGGCAGATGGCAGACAGCGTGTGTGGCGTCGTGTGGGTGAGCGTTTTTTTTATGTCAATGTTGTGAATCGAGTGGCCCATGGTGGTGGTGGGGTTATGGTATGGGCAGGCGTATGTTATGGACGACGAACACAGGTGCATTTTATTGATGGCATTGTGAATGCACAGAAATACCGTGACGAGATCCTGAGGCCCATTGTTGTGCCATTCATCCACGACCATCACCTCATGTTGCAGCATGATAATGCACGGCCCCATGTTGCAAGGATCTGTACACAATTCCTGGAGGCTGAAAACATCCCAGTTCTTGCATGGCCAGCATACTCACCGGACATGTCACCCATTGAGCATGTTTGGGATGCTCTGGATCGGCGTATACGACAGCGTGTTCCAATTCCTGCCAATATCCAGCAACTTGGCACAGCCATTGAAGAGGAGTGGACCAACATTCCACAGGCCACAATCAACAACCTGATCAACTCTATGCGAAGGAGATGTGTTGCACTGCGTGAGGCAAATGGTGGTCACACCAGATACTGACTGGTTTTCGGACCCCCCCAGACCCCCCCAATAAAGCAAAACTGCACGTTTCAGAGTGGCCTTTTATTGTGGCCAGCCTAAGGCACACCTGTGCAATAATCATGCTGTCTAATCAGCATCTTGATATGCCACACCTGTGAGGTGGGATGGATTATCTCGGCAAAGGAGAAGTGCTCACTATCACAGATTTTTTCAAATTTGTGAACAATATTTGAGAGAAATGGTTATTTTGTTTATATAGAAAATGCTTTAGATCATTGAGTTCATCTCATGAAAAATGGGAGCAAAAACAAAAGTGTTGCATTTATATTTTTGTTCAGTGTAATATCAATTCAAACACCATGACACAATTCCATCAGATTAATGATAAAAACCTAGAGGACATTATTCAACTTCTGAAATCCTCCTCCTGCTGCCTTGATATTATTCCAACAGGATTTTTCAAAGATGTTTTGCCTTGCATGGCCTCAGATCTACTTCATATAGTAAACAAATCTCTTCACTCAGGTATTTTTCCACAGGCCCTGAAAACTGCAGTCATTAAACCGCTCTTAAAAAAGAATAATCTAGATGCTTCAGTAATGAACAATTACAGGCCCATATCAAACCTCCCTTTTCTAGGTAAAATCATTGAAAAAGTTGTTTTTCAACAGGTGAGTAATTTCTTGCATTTAAATAACTGTTTCGATGTGTTCCAGTCAGGCTTTCATCCAAACCACAGCACTGAGACTGCTCTTGTAAAGGTCTTCAATGACATCCACTTAAACACAGACAGTGGCAGAACTTCAGTGTTAGTATTATTAGATCTCAGTGCTGCGTTTGACACTGTTGACCACAGCATATTACTAGACCGACTAGAAAACTGGGTGGGACTTTCGGAAACAGTTCTAAATTGGTTTGAATCTTACTTAAAGCACAGAAAAAACTTTGTTTCTATAGGTAAATACACATATAAATACACATCTGAGTTGACAAATATAACCTCAAGGCTCCATCTTGGGGCCTCTTCTCTTTAACGTCTACATGCTACCACTGGCTCAGATAATGAAAAACAACAAAACAAGTTACCATAGCTATGCAGATGACACACAAATGTACGTAACAATTTCACCAGGAGACTATGCTCCAATTCAAACACTGAGTAAGTGCATTGAACAAATCAATGACTGGATGTGTCAGAACTTTCTCCAATTAAACAAAGATAAAACTGAGGTAATGGTTTTTGGAGCCAAGGCAGAACGTATAAAAGTTAGCGCTGAGCTTCAGTCTGCAATGTTCAAAACAACAGATAAAGCTAGAAATCTAGGTGTAGTCATGGACTCTGACCTGAGTTTCAACAGCCACATTAAAACAGTTACTAAATCAGCCTACTATCACCTAAAGAATATATCTAGGATTAAAAGACTAATGTCGCAGCAGGATTTGAAAAAACGTGTCCATGCTTTTATCTTCAGTAGACTTGACTACTGTAATGGTGTCTTCACAGGTCTCACTAAAAAATCTATTAGAAAGCTGCAGCTGATTCAGAACTCACTAACACTAAGAAAGTGGATCACATCACTCCAGTTCTGAAGACTTTACACTGGCTTCCTGTGTGTCAAAGAATAGATTTCAAAATACTGCTACTGGTTTATAAAGCTTTGAATGGTTTAGGCCCAAAATACATTTCTGATCTTCTGCTAAATTATGAACCATCCAGATCTCTCAGGTCTTCAGGGACTGGTCAGCTTTCTGTCCCCAGAGTCAGAACTAAACATGGTAAAGCAGCGTTCAGTTATTATGCTCCAAATATCTGGAACAAACTCCCAGAAACCTGCAGGTCCGCTGCAACTCTGACTACTTTTAAATCCAGACTGAAGAGTTTTCTTTTTGTCGCTGCTTTTAATTGAACTATTCACATCTTAGACTGCACTGTAACTTTTATCCATGTATTTTTTCTTTTAATGTTTATTTTATTGTCTTTTCTTTTTAATGACTGATTTTAAATGCCATTTTCTTAATGTCTTTCATTTTTTGTAAAGCACTTTGAATTGCCTTGTGTTGAAAAGTGCTATATAAATAAACTTGCCTTGCCTTGCCTATCATTAGCAGCTAATATGAAATCTCAGTTTTTGACATTAACCTATGGATTAACCTTCAGCAGCGTTTTTATCGTTTTAATGCCATTGAACACGACTTTTGATCAGAAAACAACAGCTAAGGTAAGAGATGTCCCGTGAATGCTCCGTAATGCTACGTGTTGTGATGTCTGTGTTTGCTTTCCCTGTCGCGAGCTCTGATCGCTCAGTGATGATACTAATACCTATAGAATCAGTGGAATCTCAGCTTTAGTCTAATATCTTGTATGTGCAGTTACGATAAGTAATAAGGGTATTCTTACCGTGAGTTCTGTGCTAAGTGCTATAGCATTTTTTCGCTCAGGGCTCATTTAGACGCTTCTTGTGAGACTTGTGTTTTGTTTTGGTAAATATGGTTTGTATCGTCAGTTAGCTGAGTTTCTTCCCGTTAAGTGAGTATGACACATTAATAGGTTTTCAAATGTTAAGAAGCCCTGAGACACAGTTTTGTGAAAAAAACAAGTAAAAAATGCCTTAACAAGTAAAAAATTATACAGTTTAGAAGTCCAGGTTAATTTTCCTCCTTCCACCAGACTTTATTTGATCTTGTTTCCAGACAGTCTGGTGTGTCTGATGATCACATCTCAGTTTTATGGTGAACTCAGGAAAAGTTTCCATTCACTTCATCAAGTGAAATCCACATCAACAGAGACACATGTTTAAACTGTAAATGTACCATTTCCAAAATGAAAATGAGATTATGTGATCGTATTAGACACAGCATTTTTTACTACTGCAAAACTGTGGCTTAACTTTTCCTTTAAACACAATCCAAACCCCACAGTTAGTCACTTCAGCTCAAGTGACGTGTAAATCATCCAGTGTGTGTACACCACGACCACGTGCTGCATCTTTTTGGTGGTTGGTTATGTAATCCTTCAGACTGTACTCCAAACCAAAAAGTGCCTGTTTGTAAATCACTGTAGCTCTTCCTGCTTAAAATCCTCATTATAATATATATTATAGAGAATAAAACAAAGTATCAAATATACATCCATATTACGGGTGAGTTAAATGTTTGTTTGTGTTTTCTGTGAGTTTCCTTTCATTTTAGCTGCCGAGTAAATTAGAGAAAAATACAAACACATGTTTTCTTTCTCTTTCAGCTGCTGGGCGATTACGACAAAGTAAAGACTGTGTCATCAGGGTCCGACTGTGTGTGTCGCTGCATTGTTCGACCAATCAAACGCTCTGACTGCAGCCGTATCAGCGACCAGGCATCACCATCACAATATTCTTACTCTGTGGAGACGATAACCAAGGGAACAGACTGCAAGAAGTGTGTGTGCATGGCTCCACCTTCAGCTGTCAACCCCTGTGAGGGAGAGTACAGGTTTAAAAAACTACAAGAGGCCAGCAAAGATGACATCAAGGTAGACACACAAACACACACACAACATATTTGTGGCTGTTGAGGATAATGATTTCTTGGAATAATGTAAGTTTGGACTTCAGGTAAAGATGATTCCCATATCCTAATCAAAGTGTTCTCTCTGGGACTGGGCCTGTTTAGCTGGCAACTATCATTGACTTGTTGGAGGGCTCTCTGTATGGAATGGACTTGTTGAAACTCCACTCTGTAACCACCAAGCTGCTGAATAGGGTTGATAACATGGAGAAGGTGAGCACACACAGACACAACCACATGCACAGGACACTCATTTGCTTTACATCTATATAATATAATGTCTTGCATGGAGGGATTCAAAACGCACTTAAAACCTGCTTTCCATAAGGTAGAATGTCATAGATGGAATAGAGCGATTAGTCGATTTAACAGTTGGTTTGAGCCAAAGACTGTAACTCCAATTACATTATAATACTTATAGAAATTAGAATAGAACTCAGGGAGCGCCTATATGAAGGTAGATATGGGGAAAAATGTGAGAGCTTGTAAAACCTGATGTGAGCACTTGCAGAAAAAAACTCTGAGCTTGTGTGCATAAATTTACACTTGTATAACATATCCACGTATCTGTTACCTCATTCACACCAACAGTGTTTCAGGGCCGGTTCAGAGCTGGAGCTTGAAAAGCTTCGGGTTTTCCTGTTCACACCGCAGCGGAGCAGCCTCTTAGCTCCGGAATCCGGTTCGTTTCAAGTACCAAGAAATTGTCGGGCTAGAGCAAAAGCACCGCATACGTCACGCTTACGTCGAGGCGGGGCAGGATCAACTCCTGAACAACGACAAAAAGCCCGCGTTTTATCCAGTTTGTACACAACGATGGAGAAACTTAACAAGCAGCAGTGGTCCACTGAAGAGACCAGTTACCTACTGGGAATCTGGTCTTCCGAAGAGGTACAGAGGAAGCTGGAGCACAATCGACCATTGTTGTTGTTGTCGGTGTCAACTGTGAGGGGTTTCCGAACGGCTTGGCTTTATGAAGCAGGCACGCAAACGGTTACGTCATGACGCAAACGATGACGCAATGACGCAGCACCAGTCGGACTCTGGGCGGTGTGAAAAGAGCCGGAGCTAAACCGAAGAACCGGTTCTGAACCTGAAAAGCTCTAGCACAGAGCTTGAACCGGAGTTGCGTTGGTGTGAATGAGGTATGTGAACCAAATTTGAAGTCACAGAAAGAAAAAATAAGTTTTGTAGCTTGTAGAAATAAAAGGAACTTAGTGATGAAATGTTCACTTGCAGAAAAATATATTTTCCATTACAACTGCAACTTGGTTATTACAACCTCTCAAATCAGTCATTACAACGTCACGAATCTGCTCTGTGGCAGTATAAATCGACGAATCTGCGGCCTTGACTTTTGCTACACGATGAATGTGTCGCTAAAGTAATTTTCACCTGTAGATGTGGGGGGAGGAAGGGGGTTGAAGCGAAGGGGCGAAGCTATCAGAACGATGAGGCACAAGCTCGGGTCAGTCACAGTGTTTCTCAATGTCGGGGAACGCTCCTCCAGAGCCACTATTTCAAGGACACTACATCATCGAGTCCCGCCGAAGGACTGTTCCAATGTCCAGGATCCTTGGAATTCTACCGAGGCCGGCGTCCTTCGTTGCGGGAAATTCCGAGGCTGCACATGTGTATCCTCCGCGGTCTTAAAATCCCCACAATGCTTTGCGCACGGACCAATTTTCAAAATGTTCCAACCATTCTTCGTTTTCCGAGGCTAGGAAGGATTCTTGCCTCGCTTCTGAAGGTCCTGACTCGGAAGACATGTCTTATCAAGGAAGCGTCCTCGACATTGAGAAACACCCACACACAGGCCCAATTCCAAATCACACCCTACCCACTCCCACTCCGTGGCGGAGTGACACTCGCAGCTTAACGAGGCTCCCTCCTTTCAGGTTGAGGGAGCAAATACAGCGGCAAGCTTTGGAACAAACTCCCCTCTCTCCGGCAGAAACAGGAAATGCCGTAACTGTATGTAACAACCAGTGGCGGCCGGCCCATAGGGGCGCTAGGGGCGCCGCCCCCCCTCTTCCCACATGTTTGATTGCCATTAAAAATAAATTAAAAAATGTATTTAAAAAAGATATATTTTTTTGTTGTTGTAATGAACAAGGTAAATATTATATAGTTGGTATCAGTAAAATGTATAATCTACAATAAAATCTCGTTTAAAATTGTTTTAAGATGTCTAAAGTAAGATAAGTCTCATGTTTCCTGCCTGGCGTGTATCATTACCCTCTCTCGTCTGGGCGATAAGAAAGGAGCCCCTCAGCCAGAGCAGCAGCAGCCACATTGCTGACCGCCGAAACATAATTTCAGCCAATCAGCGTTGTCAGATCTTATGGTCACAGGGCGGCAATTTCAGCGCCCGATGCAGTCTGTGAGTTGTTTGGACTCGTATCCAAGGTGACGCTACAGTCAGTAGTTGATGAGGATGGCTGCGTCTGCAGGTGGAGACTCCAGGTGCTAGTGGATCGCCAGAGCTGTCGATTAACATTTACATGCTTATTGTAGTGCAATGCCTGCACCATGGAGCATATGTGTGGACTGGACCTGTATTTTACAGGAAAGGAGTGAGCAGAGGGTCGAGTCGTCGATTCTTGTTCAGTTTTCTGTGACTCCTCACCCTCTCAGACTTTGAGTTGTGTGCGCTGCTAAAGAGACGCGCTACCATGGAAACCAAACAATGGTGTAGCTGTATTAAAGTCTGAGTGGAAACAGTCGTGAGTAAATCTGATTTTGTCAGAAATCCGGAGAAATGCGGGAGAAATATGACCCCGGGAGGAAACCGGGAGAGGGCAATGAAATTGGGAGTCTCCCGCGAAAATCGGGAGGGTTGGCAAGTATGACACACACACACACACACACACACACACACACACACACACACACACACACACACACACACACACACACACACAGGCCGTTTCTCAATCTCGAGGATGCTGGCTTGGTAGTCGCGTACTTCCAAGTCACTTCCTTCAGAAGCTAGGCAAGAATCCTTCCTGGCATTCGAAAAAATGAAGAGTTGAACAGGCTAGCAAGTGTGCAAGTGTGCAGGTGTGCGTCATATGAGAGGCCCCGCCTTACTTTTTTTCGTCTCAATGCCTTTATCTGGTTAAATAAAGGTTAAATAAAAAAATAAAAATACTGTAGAAACTATGTCCAGGACAAGGTATTTGGAAGTTTTGGAAGATTCATAGCTAACCACATTGAAGATTATGGATTATCTCATATTTTTGGACTTCCCCCCCCCCCCCCCCCCCCTCTAACATCACCAGAAGTCATAATTTATGGGGTCATTTCTCAACATTTTCTTCCTAATATGGTTTGGTCACCATTTCCATAGCCCCGCCAAAAATATTTTCCATCAGCCGCCACAGGTAACAACGGTTTCAAATCAGCATCTCTTGGATACATTTTTTAATTAATAACTAAAATAAAACTCCAAACATCTTTAATTGTGTAAAGCTCTTTTAGTTTTAAACCTGATTGTAATGGCACTCTTTAATGTATTCACTGGTGACCCGATCCATTTCATTGAGTGGAAGGCTTCATTCACATCACTCGATAGATAAAATAAAAAAGGATAGATAAAAGGAACATTTCTTCAGCTGACAAACTGCATTATCTGAGAAAGTACGTAGGAGGTCCACCCCGAAGAATACTTGATGGCATCTTCTTCAGAAGTGATTAGGAAGCCTATAAGGATGCATGGAGCCGTCTCAACCAAAGGTATGGTCAGCCCTTTATCATACAGAGAACATTCAGAGAAAACCTGTAAAACTGGCCAAAACATTTGCTGATTTCCTAAACTCATGTCAGGAAGCCATACCCTATGTTAAAGGTCTGGACATTTTGAATGACTGTGAGGAAAATCAGAAACTGATTCAAAAGCTACCTGACTGGACAGCATCACAGTGGAACAGAAAGGTTACTCAAGTCACGAGAAGTGAGCAAGAATTTCCAAACTTCTAGCAGTTTGTCGATTTCATGTTAATGGAAGCAGGGATTGCCTGTAATCCTATTACTTCATTCCGTGCTCTCCACTCAGCAGAGTCGAACTCAGAGAAACATCATCTGAAAGAAAGTAAAAGTAAAATTAGTGTTCTCCACACACAGACAGCCACAGAGACAATTAAATCAAAGGACAGGCAAAAACAAGTTTAAGGCCTCCATGTATGCTATGTCAAAACAGTAAACATGGTCTGCACTATTGTCCTGAGTTCAAAAGTAAATCTCTGGACGAACGAAGGAAATATGTGAAGGAAAATAAACTGTCGTCACAGACACTCATGTGACAACTCATGTGACAACTGCAAAGGAAAACATCCTACATCTCTCCATGATGACAGCTACACTAAAGCCAACTCATCATCAGTCCTGAGTCAGAGCAGCACAGATGAAGCAGCAACCACAATGTCTTTTAATGTGAATACTGAGGAGCCATCTGAGAATGCTTCAATGATTGTTCCAGTGTGGGTTTCTTCTGTCAGCAATCCAGGTATGGAAAGGCTTATGTATGCGTTGCTTGATACTCAAAGTGATACGGTCTTCATTGAACAGGAAGTAAGCAACAGCTTGCAAACAGAGACACATCCTATGAGGCTGAAGCTAACAACAATGATTGGAAAGGATGCATTGGTGTACAGTGAAAGGGTCCAAGGTCTCAGGGTGAGAGGTTTTAACTCCACATTGTCATCGATCTCCCTCCAACCTACACTAAGGATTACATACCAGTGAATCGAAAACACATTCTTACCTGTGAAACGGCAGGGCACTGGAATGATCTCTGCATAATGGCAGATGAAATCCCACCACAGCTAGATTGTGAAGTTAGCCTTTTGATAGGCTATAATTGCTCAAGAGCACTGGCACCACGGCAACGCAAGTAATCCTCCGAGGAGAACCCTATGCCAGGGGTCGGCAACAGGCGGACCGCGGTCCGGATCCGGACCCAGACGCCGACCTATACGGACCCGGACCTATAATCAATACATTAAAAGGGGATTTCAATTTTGACGGGGCGATTCTATTTTAACCGCCGCCGACAGGGGGCGAAAGAGAGGAGTGAGCGATACAGGGAGAGAAACACAGAAGAAGAGATGAGAGAGCGGCAGAGAGAAGCGGAGAGGAAAATGAGTAAGAGAATAATTAGCGATACAGGGAGAGAAGCAGAGAGGAGAGTGAACAGGCGTGTTAGCGGCAGACAGGCAGAGACAAATAATTACACATGGCACTCTCCAAGAAGAGGAACGTGGACAGTGAGAACAGAGCTTTTAACCCTGAGTGGACATACTCATTCATGTTCATCCTGCCCACTGGGAGCACAGAACCAGTATGTCTCATTTGTTCAGAGACCTTGGCGCTCATTAAAAGTGCCAAAACGCCACTACGAGACAAAACACAAAGTGTTTGACCAAACATTCCCTCTCAAGTCAGAACTGAGGTCACAACAAATAAATATCGTTCCAGGGCAGGCTAACCGAGGCTAACCAATGAGCAGTAGCACCTGCATGTGTGTATGAGAATGGCCCTGACACAGGCGCGCCGGATTCATTTTAGAAGTGGGGGGGCCAAAAAAAGTGCGTGTGTATGGCCCAATCCCAAACCACGCCCTACACCCTACCCCTACACACTCCCCCTCCGTGACGGAGTGAACTCCGTGGAGTGACACATTAAGCTCCCTCCTGTCAGATGGCGGGAGTAAATACAGCGGCAAGCTTTGGGACGGCCTCCCCTCTCTCCTGCAGAAACAGGAAATGCCGTAACTGTATGTAGGCCTAACAACGGTTTAAAATCAGCATCTCTTTGACAAAAAATTTAAATGAATAACTCAAATACAACTCCAAACATCTTTAATTGTGTTACTTTTTTGTAAAGCTATTTTAGTTTTAAACCTGATGTTTATAGTTTCTTTGTTTTTGCAACAGTCTGTAAATATAGACAACTTTATAATAAAATGCACACAATTACCTTTTTCTAGACTAAACACAGGTATGATCCTAAGTTAAAAAAATTATTATCATGAGGTTGTTAACATCGCAATTTATCACTATCGTTTAGTGGTTTTGCAAAGAATTAACCACTCTCTGTTTTTGTACCATTCTGCGTTGAAGTACCTTCTCTTTGCCCAAATAATCTACTAGCGATCTCCTTTTTTCCGATAGTTAGCTGTACAGCTTTACCCCATACTTGCCAACCCTCCCGATTTCACTGCCCTCTCCCGGTTTCCTCCCAGGGTCATATTTCTCCCGCATTTCTGACAAAATCAGATTGACTCAGGACTGTTTCCACTCGGACTTTAATACAGCTAAACCATTGTTTGGTTTCCATGGTAGCGCGTCTCTTTAGCAGCGTGCGCAACTGAAAGTCTGAGAGGGTGGGGAAAATAGTCACAGAAAACAGAACAAGAATTGACAACTCTGCTCACTCCTGTCCTTCACATATGCTCCATAAAGGATGGTGCTACAGGCCGCAAGGCAGTGCCCTTACAACTACAATAAGCATGTTAATGTTAATCCAGCGATCCACTAGCACCGCTCCCCCGCAGTGGTTTTGAAATGCTCCCGATTTCTGAGGTCTCAAGGTTGGCAAGTATGCTTTACCCGCCTCAATGTCCCGACAACAAACCTCCATGCAGTCGGAACCAGCCTGTTTCGGTTCAACAACGGCGGCGGTTTTGACAGTTTCTGCGGCCGCAGAGCTGCTGCTTACGACGCTGAAGTTGGCTTCCGATTCAGAGCATCCGATTCGGCGGAAGGGACATTTAATTGACAGCGCTGAGCGAACAATCCTCCGTGTTTGAACCTCTTAAATCACTGCATAGCCGATTTATTTGGACTGGATAATCCCAGAGACTCTAAAGATTCTTTATAACACGGTTTTAGATTTGTGAAACCTTAATTCTATTTGTGAAAATTAAAAAAAGGCAGCAGACGACGTCGTCTGCTGCTTTTGGGTTCATCTGGCTTCGCTGTTTGAAGAAGGTCCAGGCTCCGGAGATGTGGATGTCAGGGATGTGACCTTCCAGTTGTTAAATTTAAGTTTGGATTGACTGTATTTAGTGATGTTAAGTCATGATGTGAAACGGTTAACAAAGAAACAGAGAAACTCAAGCTGCTGCTACACTTTATTTATCTAAAATTAAGCACTTTTAAGATGCACACCTTTTCAAAACCTATTTTATTTATGTTCTCTATTTTATTTTTAAATGCAGTCAGAGAGGAACATTACACATATCCACAGTATTTACTGTATATCTGTATAGTTCAATGTTCATTGAATATTGTTGTTTTTGAATTGTACTTTCTTTATTTGATTGGCAGTCAGTTGTTGATGACATGCAGATGTTGATACAGCTACAGGCTACTTCAATATATATCACACTAATTCATAAAGCAAGTTAGACATTTTGATGTTCCGGACCTTTGCATGTGGAGATTTTCTCTAACTGGACCTCGTTGAATTTTAGTTGAATACCCCTGCCATATGCAGTTCGCACAGATCTAGGATGGAGTATTGTGGGTTACACATCATCACAGAATGAGTCACCAAGCTTCAAAAATATGTGCCACAGAGTTGCTGTCAAGGAGCTCCCTCCAGTGACTCCAGCAGATGCAGTACGGGTATTGGAATCTGACTTTCAGGATGCCAATAAAGATGGAAAGATTGTCTCAAACAGGATACAGAAAATACATCTGAGTACAACTCCTCAGCAGTGGAGATACGTCTCTACTAATGATAATCCTGCTGACCTTGCATCTAGAGGTTCAAGGGCAAATGAGATTCTCACGTCCAGCTGGCTCACAGGACCTCAGTTTCTATTGGAGAAGGACATACCACCAGCTGTAGATGTCATCACAGAAATGCAGATTAGAGATCCTGAAATCAAAAAGATTCAGACATTAAACACACAAACAGTGGAACAAGTGAGTCTTTCAGACAGATTGTCAAAGTTTTCTTCATGGTCAAAGGCAACTCAAGCTGTCGCTCGTCTCATCCATTGTGCTAGAAGAGATAAGTCAACGAATCACAGCACAGTACAAGAACGAGAGGACGCACAGCATGTGCGTCCTCTAAAGGAGACAGAGACAAATATATCCCAAAGAGATAAAGTTGCTCAGTAAGAAAACTCAGCTTCCTCGTCAGTAAACTGTACAAAATGTAAACTGTACAAGATGGATACCTTTCTGGATCAAGACGGACTGCTCAAGGTGGGAGGAAGACTGAAAAATGCATCTCTCCTTCACTCACTGAAACATCCAGTGATAATCCCAAAGGATCATCCCATTACCAGGACAATAATAGCTCATTATCATGAGAAGGTACAACATCAAGGTAAAGGCATGACTATTAATGAGATAAGATCACATGGATACTGGATTGAAAAACAATACAAAGAGTGAAACAGCGCCCCTCTAGATGTTATGGTGAAACAGTAGATTGCACTCTCTGTTGCGAGAGGAGGCCAGCCGAAATTGGCTTCCCTTGGGGAAAAAATTGAGAGATTGACCAATCAGATGAGGCTCACGTGATGCCCCTGCCAACCTGTGATTAGTCAGGGCCATGCCAAGGGAAGCCAGTCGAGCCATTCACATTGAAATGTTGGACGACCGGTCAACAGATAGCTTCATTAATGGCCTGCGTTGCTTTATTGCCATAAGAGGAGCAGTGCGTCAGATAAGATCTGACCAAGGAACTAACTTTATGGGAGCTAAAAATGAGCTAACTCAAGCTCTTAAGCAACTGGATGTTAACCGTCTTAACACATTCTTAGCTGAGAAGCAGTGTGATTTTGTCATGAACACTCATGCAAGCCATGCAGGAGGTGTATGGGAACGTCAAATCAAAACAGTGAGAAATGTTCTTCGTTCCACTCTTTCACTCTCATCAGGCAGGCTGGATGATGCCTCTCTGTGGACATTCTTCAATGAGGCTATGGCTATTGTGAACAGTCTGCCACTGACAGTTGACAATTTGAGTGATCCAAATAGTCAAGAGCCGCTTATGCCCAATCACCTGCTCACCATGAAACCAATCACAGCCTTACCACCTCCTGGTAGATTTATAAGGGAAGATATGTATGCTCGCAAAAGGTGGCGTCATGTTCACTACCTTGCCGTTGGAGAAAAAAATACCTCTTCAACATTGCTACCTGACAATACTGGCATACTCCAAAAAGAAACCTCGAAGTCGGTGACATCGTCATGGAGAAGACAGATCTGCCCAGGAATGGGCGGAAGTTGGCAAAAGTTATGTTGCGAGATCTCGCAAAACCCCGTTGCAGTTTATAGACGGTCCCTAAGCATTCCTCTCCCTCCTCCAGCTGCAGATTGTGACCAATTCTTGAAGTTTAGCTCGGATGACGGCGCATATCGAACTGTTCTGATAAAAACGACTCTGTAGCTCGTTGTCTACCTTGTTATGATTGTAAAGTCATGTTGTTTTTGTATTTTTACAACGTTATGTTCATGAGTTATTGATCCGCAAAATTCGAACCTGTCAATAACTCAGCTCAGAGGGATGTGCAAGTCCCCTCGCTCTGAGTGTTCTCTTGAGGTGTCTTCACTTATGTGAAACCCTTTATATATACAGTCTATGTGTGAAACCCGTGCCTATTGCCAAGCACTGATGTTATATCTTTATATTTAAAGGTCCCATTTTATGGCCATTTCTACTGATCATAATTCCATTGTTGAGGTCTACTAGAATATATTTACATTGTTCAATGTTCCAAACTCACATTGGTTTGTCATACAGCATCTCTTAGTATGTGTATTCACCGATATTCACTCTCTGTCCTAAACGGCTTGTTGGAGCTCCTGCCCCCCCTCCCTGTGAGCCCAGTGTGCTCTGATTGGTTGCAACGCGAGAGGCTCGTTGCCCCTCACAGCTGCTGCGAGGAGCAGTCAGGCTTCCGTGTCGGCGATACAGCTAGAACAAGCGAAACTCATCCTGAGCACACACAAACACTTACAGCCGAAGTAAAAACAATAAGTGTGGCTTGATATTGAGGAAGAAAAAGGTTTATAACGCTGTGAGAATGGGTCTGGAGAGCATTTCTCCGCGATCCCAACTTAGTAGCCCGAAAAACGTTTACCCATTTAAACAGTCGTGGTAGATACCTTGTTTGTTTTAAACATCATAAATACACAAACAACAATGAATACTTACAGGTTGTGTACCCGAATCTCCCATTGGTCCAAACAAAGTAGGAACAGCATCGTTCTTCAGTGCCCTACGCTGTACATATCCGGCATGAATCGCTGAAAGATTTGGGAAGCTTTGTTTCGTGAAAGGCTGGCAGAGGGTGCGGCCTCTGGGTATCCCCACGTCACAGTACCCAGGAAGTAAATAATGGAAAAAGAGAAATGTCCAACGAGGCGTTCTGGGGCAGCATAGACAGGTATTTTCTCTGTTAGAGTTTTACTCGCTACAGGGTGTACTTTGAGGGTTTGTGACTCTGTAGACCGTTTACATGCAGAACAACCTTCATAACACACAAGGGGACAGGTAATAACCGGAAAAGCATGACATGGGACCTTTAAGGCCAAGCTCAAAGTAAAATTGATGAACCGCTCCATTGTTGTGGTTTCTGTTTTGCCGAACTGAACAGGAAGTACATTGAGCTAAATGAAAAGTTTTGCAAATCTCGCAAAAGTATTGCGAGATCTCGCAAAGGGGTATTGCGAGATCTCGCAAAGGGGTTTTGCGAGAACTCGCAAAAGTATTGCGAGATCGCCCCCCCAGAACTACAAATGCTGGCTATTGTGTTTCGCAAAATGTTCTATGGGACGTCTCTACTGGGAAAGCTTTCGTTTTTTACACAATTAGAAGTTGCCAGTATTTAACACATTGGTGTTCTCAAATGTAAAACATATAATTAATAAATGGGGGAAAATTGCTTGTATCCATAATGGGCAGCATTAATATATACCCACATGACAGCTCATTGTTACTTTGTAATTCTACTCCACTATAATTCAGAGGTTAACCTGGTATTTTGACTCCACTACATTTATTTGAGTTACTTTGCAGATTCTGATTAATGATGTGAAATATAAACAACCCTTAAATCAGACTTTAGTTACACCTGAGTAAAATTCAGGGAAGGTGATTGTCAAGTGCCAACAATCAGGAGAGATATTTGATAGTTGGTGCTTGAGAAGACTAAACATTTATCTGCAGATAATAATAATAATAATAAATAATATTTTTATAGCGCCTTTCAGGAAACCCAAGGTCGCAGATCCCTATAAAGTATATTAATTACTCGTTATTCTCTACGAATAGTTAATTAAAGACTGTATATAATGGCTATTTTGCACATCCCTTTCAAGATTTCAAGATTTTCAAAAGTGTATTGACATATCATATACAACTACGTTGAAGCTACTGTATACAATGAATGACAAACTTGGGTCGCAGGTTCCTCAACATCTATCAATATGTGTGTATACCTCAGTTATACTATCAGTTAAAATAATTGCTTCAACATAGTTAACATAGCAGGAAAGCAATATATTAGACGTTAAGTACTTTGTCAGGCTTAATATTTATCTGTAGATACCCCCAAAGCTTTTTTCTTATTTAAAAGAAGACCTTAACCTAAAGTATTCTTTAATGTTTAAATAAATTAAATTCGTTTTTCTGTTTTGCACATCCTCATATTAATATCTTTGTACATCCGGCACTAAACTGTTTTATTGTAGAGATCACTTACAGTATCTTCTTGATTTTTTGTATTCTATATTTCTATCATTGATCTTCAAATTTCCCCCTATGAAAGTATGTACTCTTAATATTTTTTTCATCAAATATAAAATATTAAAAAAACAGTTCAATAACGTGCTTTAACCACTAGGCGGTGCACACAAGGTACACACAGCCCTAATAACTTTGTATTATTAGTGTAGGACACTTATGTATGTACAACATCTGAAGATGTGTAGTTTTATTCATGTTTTCACATAATTTTACAGGATATTGCTATACTATTTCACATGTTTTACTTCTACACATTAATATCTGATTTGTAAAACATCACAGACAGAAAGGTATATCCGTAATTTAATGGTAAGCTATTGGAATTCTGAATCCATAGATGTGTCTCCCATCACCCAAAATCCCTAACTATTCTCTCAACTCTGTCACAGTTCTGTCTAGGTTTGGGTGTTTTCACTGTTCTCTGTCATGTTTTCCTCCTGTCGTTAGTGTCCCTGTGTGTTCTCCTCCCTCCTCACCTGTGTCTCGTTAGCTAATTGTGTTCACCTGTGGCTCTTGTGTTTTTCTCCTCCCTCCTCACCTGTGTCTCGTTTGCCGATTGTGTTCACCTGTGTCTTGTAATTATCCCTCCCTGTATTTAGTCTTGTCTCGTGCTGTGTTCAGTGTCTGTGCTTCTTTTGTTGGTGACGGACTTCACCGGTGAGTGTTCTGTGTTTGTCTGTATTCGTTCCATTTAGCCTTGAAATAAAGGTTTATCAAAGTTATCTGCGCTTGGGTCCTGCTTCCTTCACTCAACCGTGACAGAAAGCACCGACCAGAGATGGACCCAGCAGATGACCCATTTGAGGTGGAATTACAGCATTTTTCATTTGCTTTGGCTTGCTGCTATGATTGGTGGAGGGGAGCGTCCAGTGTTCGGCAGAAGGAGGCCGCTCTGGTAGAGGCGCACCGGTTGGCTATGGAGAAACCGGACTTGGTGAAGTTCTTACCTGACTGGATGTTGAACTTCATCTGGGTGTGTGATTTCCAGCCTGCGGACTATAAACGTCTCGGTGTGTTCCGTCTGGAGTCAACCAGTGCTTCCGCCCCAGTTCCTGCTCCTGTCCAAGAGGCGTTTTCTGGAACTCGGCTGGCTTTTGGAGGTCCACGGAGCCTTCAGGCGGCTTCTAGGAGAAGGAGTCGCAAGTCCAGGCTAGCAATCCGAGCCCCAAGAGTCATGGTTCCGGCTACAGAACCGGCCCACACAGCCATAGTTCCGGCCCCAGTACAGGCCCCAGCAGCCATGGTTTCCAGCCCCAGTTCTGGCCCCAGCAGCCATCATTCCGGCCCCAGTTCTGGCCCCAGCAGCCATGGTTCCAGCCTTAGCTCTGGCCCCAGCTGTCCTAGTCCCTTCTCTAGTCCCTTCTCCAGTCCCACCTCTAGTCACTTCTCAAGTCCCTCCTCGAGTCACTTCTCTAGTCCCTTCCCTCATCCCATCTCAAGTTCCCTCTCGAGTCTTTTCTCAAGTCCCCTCTCAGGTCCCCTCTCCAGTGTCCTCTCGAGTCACCTCCCAAGTCAACTCTCCAGTGTCCTCTCGAGTCACCTCTCAAGTTTCCCCTCAGGTCTCCTCTCGAGTTCCCTCTCAAGTCCCCTCTCTAGTCCCCTCTCGAGTTCCCTCTCGAGTCACCTCTCAAGTTTCCCCTCAGGTCTCCTCTCGAGTTCCCTCTCAAGTCCCCTCTCAGGTCCCCTCTCAAGTCCCCTCTCAAGTCCCCTCTCGAGTTACCTCTCGAGTTCCTTCTCGAGTCCACTCTCCAGTTTCCTCTCAAGTTCCCTCTCAAGCCCTCTCTCGAGTCCCCACTCAAGCCCCTACTCATGTCCAGTTGGAGGTCCCGCAGACTAGTCTTCTGCCGGGGGTCCTGCCAACCCCATGTCCTGTACCGTTGGAGGTTCCGCTGGGGGTCCTGCCAACCTCATGTCCTGTCCAGTTGGAGGTCCCGCAGACTAGTCTTCTGCCGGGGGTCCTGCCAACCCCATGTCCCGTCCAGTTGGAGGTCCCGCAGACTAGCCCTCTGCCGGGGGTCCTGCCAACCCCATGTCTTGTCCAGTTGGAGGTCCCGCAGACTAGCCCTCTGCCGGGGGTCCTGCCAACCCCATGTCCTGTCCAGTTGGAGGTCCCGCAGACTAGCCCTCTGCCGGGGGTCCTGCCAACCCCATGTCTTGTCCCGTTGGAGGCCCCGCCGACTACTCTCCTGCCGGGGGTCCTGCCAACCCTTTGTCCGGTCTCGTTGGAGGCCCCGCCGACTACTCTCCTGCCGGGGGTCCTGCCAACCCTGTGTCCTGTCCCGTTGGAGGCCCCGCCGACTACTCTCCTGCCGGGGGTCCTGCCAACCCTATGTCCTGTTCCGTTGGAGGCCCCGCCGACTACTCTCCTGCCGGGGGTCCTGCCAACCCTGTGTCCTGTCCCGTTGGAGGCCCCGCCGACTACTCTCCTGCCGGGGGTCCCTGCCAACCCTGTGTCCTGTCCCGTTGGAGGCCCCGCCGACTACTCTCCTGCCGGGGGTCCTGCCAACCCTATGTCCTGTTCCGTTGGAGGCCCCGCCGACTACTCTCCTGCCGGGGGTCCTGCCAACCCTGTGTCCTGTCCCGTTGGAGGCCCCGCCGACTACTCTCCTGCCGGGGGTCCTGCCAACCCTATGTCCTGTCCCGTTGGAGGCCCCGCCGACTACTCTCCTGCCGGGGGGTCCTGCCAACCCCATGTCCTGTCCCGTTGGAGGCCCCGCCGACTACTCTCCTGCCGGGGTTCCTGCCAACCCCATGTCCTGTCCCGTTGGAGGTCCCGCCGACTACTCTCCTGCCGGGGGTCCTGCCAACCCTATGTCCTGTTCCGTTGGAGGTCCCGCCGTCTACTCACCTGCCGGGGGTACTGCCAACCCTGTGTCCTGTGCCGTTGGAGGTCCCGCCGTCTACTCTCCTGCCGGGGGGTACTGCCAACCTTTTGTCCTGTCTCGTCGGAGGTCCCGCCAACCGCTCTCCTGCTGGGGGTCCTGCCAACTCCTGGTCCTCTTCCGTGGGGGATCCTGCCGAAGCCTGTCCCGCCGGCTCCGGTTCCTGTCCGGCCGACACCGGGTCCTGCCCGGCCTCCGGAGCTGTCTGGTCTTCGCCCTCGATCCCGACCCTCTGTGAGCCGCGGTCTTCGTCCGCGGGCCCGGCCTCCTGACTCTTCCTGCCGCTGCCCTCGTCCTCGGGCCCGGCCCCCTGACTTTTCCTGCCGTGGTCTTCGCCCTCGATCCCGACCCTCTGTGAGCCGCGGTCTTCGTCCGCGGGCCCGGCCCCCTGACTCTTCCTGCCGCTGCCCTCGTCCTCGAGCCCGGCCCCCTGACTCTTCCTGCCGCTGCCCTCGTCCTCGAGCCCGGCCCCCTGACTCTTCCTGCCGCTGCCCTCGTCCTCGAGCCCGGCCCCCTGACTCTTCCTGCCGCTGCCTTCGCCCTCATGCTCGGCCCCCTGAGTTCGCCCGCTGTGGCCTTCGCCCCACCATGGACTCTGCCTTGCCCCCGGGCCGTCCGCCCGAGACCCCCACCATGGACTCTGCCTTGCCCCCAGGCCGTCCGCCCGAGTCCCTCTTCTCGGCTTCTGCCGTGCCCCCGGGCCGTCCGCCCGAGATCCCTTCCTGGTCCCCTACTGGGCTCCTGGGCGGTCAGCTTAGTCCCGTCCTCCGGACCCCCTCCACCCACCCTGGTGGCCTAGGGATACGTCCCTCCTCCGGACCCCCTCCACCCACCCTGCTGGATTTTTTTTGGATTTTTGTGTTGGGGTTTAGGGACGTCTGGAATCCGTCCCTTGAGGGGGGGGTTCTGTCACAGTTCTGTCTAGGTTTGGGTGTTTTCACTGTTCTCTGTCATGTTTTCCTCCTGTCGTTAGTGTCCCTGTGTGTTCTCCTCCCTCCTCACCTGTGTCTCGTTAGCTAATTGTGTTCACCTGTGGCTCTTGTGTTTTTCTCCTCCCTCCTCACCTGTGTCTCGTTTGCCGATTGTGTTCACCTGTGTCTTGTAATTATCCCTCCCTGTATTTAGTCTTGTCTCGTGCTGTGTTCAGTGTCTGTGCTTCTTTTGTTGGTGACGGACTTCACCGGTGAGTGTTCTGTATTTGTCTGTATTCGTTCCATTTAGCCTTGAAATAAAGGTTTATCAAAGTTATCTGCGCTTGGGTCCTGCTTCCTTCACTCAACCGTGACAAACTCAGTATTTACATTCTTATATTCAAAGAAAATCAGTGATATATTTAAAAACTACAAGTCC
The DNA here is from genome assembly GCA_902827135.1 of Harpagifer antarcticus. Classification (NCBI taxonomy): domain Eukaryota; kingdom Metazoa; phylum Chordata; class Actinopteri; order Perciformes; family Harpagiferidae; genus Harpagifer; species Harpagifer antarcticus. The sequence continues at coordinate 244,851 of CADEHL010001015.1, forward strand.
TTTTATATCAGCTGTGCACCGTTATGGGGTAGATATGACCTATCTACCAATTGGGTCAAATATAAAAGTCAGCCGGATCAGTATTGATACTGCAAGGAGACGTATTGTGTGAAGAGACATTGAAGATGTTGTTTAATTGTTGATATACTTATGATCCACGTCACATATTCAGTTTCGGCGGCATTTCTTCCAGTTTGTCTAGAAGTCTTCTAATCAGGGCTCTATAAATAAAGAACTAATCTTGGGTAATCAGTTCAGTGGGTGTGTATCTGTTTCCGGTTATTTTATTTTGAAATTCAGTTCCTGAGGGATGCCAAAAAAGCCAGAGATTATAGAATTAAACAAATAAATAAAAACAAGGATAATTGTTATTGGTGAGTAAATAATAGTGTGTTATTTAGAAAAGAATAACAAATTAGAAGGAGGCTCTGATTTTCCTCACGGACGGCAAAAAAAGTCTGACATTATATGATTTAAAATAAAAACAATAATCGTGGCTTGATATTGAGTAAGCACATGTTTTTATGAACCACACAGCTTCCGGTCTTCCAAGACCCGACCGGACAAAAAGACGTGCTGCAGGCACGAAACATACTAGGCAAGGCAAGGCAAGGCAAGTTTATTTATATAGCACTTTTCAACACAAGGCAATTCAAAGTGCTTTACAAAAATGAAAAACATTAAGAAAATGGCATTTAAAATCAGTCATTAAAAAGAAAAGCTAATAAAATAAACATTAAAAGAAGAAATACATGGATAAAAGTTACAGTGCAGTCTAAGATATGAATAGTTCAATTAAAAGCAGCGACAAAAAGAAAAGTCTTCAGCCTGGATTTAAAAGTAGTCAGAGTTGCAGCGGACCTGCAGGTTTCTGGGAGTTTGTTCCAGATGTTTGGAGCATAATAACTGAACGCTGCTTTACCATGTTTAGTTCTGACTCTGGGGACATAAAGCTGACCAGTCCCTGAAGACCTGAGAGATCTGGATGGTTCATAATTTAGCAGTAGATCAGAAATGTATTTTGGGCCTAAACCATTCAAAGCTTTATAAACCAGCAGCAGTATTTTTGAAATCTATTCTTTGACACACAGGAAGCCAGTGTAAAGTCTTCAGAACAGGAGTGATGTGATCCACTTTCTTAGTGTTAGTGAGGACTCGAGCAGTAGCGTTCTGAATCAGCTGCAGCTTCCTAATACATTTTTTAGTGAGACCTGTGAAGACACCATTGCAGTAGTCGAGTCTACTGAAGATAAAAGCATGGACAAGTTTTTCCAAATCCAGCTGTGACATTAGTCTTTTAATCCTAGATATGTTCTTTAGGTGATAGTAGGCTGATTTAGTAACTGTTTTAATGTGACTGTTGAAACTCAGGTCAGAGTCCATGACTATACCTAGATTTCTGGCTTTATCTGTTGTTTTGAACATTGCAGACTGAAGCTCAGCGCTAACTTTTATACGTTCTGCCTTGGCTCCAAAAACCATTACCTCAGTTTTATCTTTGTTTAATTGGAGAAAGTTCTGACACATCCAGTCATTGATTTGTTCAATGCACTTACTCAGTGTTTGAATTGGAGCATAGTCTCCTGGTGAAACTGTTACGTAAATTTGTGTGTCATCTGCATAGCTATGGTAACTTATTTTGTTGTTTTTCCTTATCTGAGCCAGTGGTAGCATGTAGATGTTAAAGAGAAGAGGCCCCAAGATGGAGCCTTGAGGAACCCCACATGTTATATTTGTCAACTCAGATGTGTATTTACCTATAGAAACAAAGTTGTTTCTGTCCTTTAAGTAGGATTCAAACCAATTTAGGACTGTTTCCGAAAGTCCCACCCAGTTTTCCAGTCGGTCTAGTAATATGCCGTGGTCAACAGTGTCAAACGCAGCACTGAGATCTAATAATACTAACACTGAAGTTCTGCCACTGTCTGTGTTTAAGTGGATGTCATTAAAGACCTTTACAAGAGCAGTCTCAGTGCTGTGGTTTGGATACTACCAATACATTGCTTTTAAAATCGTTCTGTGTGACACGAAAAAAAGGGGAAAATCGTGTTGGTGAACACGAATCAATAGATTAAATGTCGTGACTATAACACGAAATGCCGTGAGACTGGGTTGTGCCTTCATGCTGTTGATTGGTGTTTAGCTAAGGTATTTAGCGTCCACAGCACCTCCGCTTTTAGGGTTGACGTAGACCCAAACGTCACCAGGAGGTCCCCCGATGTTGTTGCGGGAGCTGCTGCACTAGCTAACGCTGCACTTGCTAACGCTGCACTAGCTAACACTGCATTAGCAAAACAAACACTAATTTTGTTTGCAAAAGGTGCGGCGGGCTTCAAACACGTTCCCCTCCACTGGTTTCAAACCAAGCACTACATTTGATGTTTTCCAACCAAATACGGTTGAACTTACACTTCCCCGTATTTATTTGTAAGTAGATTCGAAGATACCTGAGTTTCTGACTGCCGCTAGCTGAGAGACAGCAAGCTCATTTCGTGGCATCTGCAGGCAGTGGCAAGTACTTCCGGCATCTGCCACAAATGCCACAATTTGCAGAGGCATCTGCCGCTGCTGAACGGGAGTTGCCACAAGATGTGTGTGCTCTTTAAACCCGTATTTATCGTGTAAAATGTCGCTGTTTAGGCATGACTTTATCGAACTGATCTGTACACAGGACTGATGATCTGTACACAGGGTTGGGTTGTAACGGAATACATGTAACGGCATCGGCGTTACGTAATCAGAATACAAAAATCAAGTTTTTATCAACAATATACTTTATATATGAAATGAAAATGGTTTGTATCCTCTCATGTTTGCCCTGTGTCTTGTAGGCTACTAGTGTTTTATAAGGAGCATTTTTCAATGACAGAATCGAGACCTCTGTACCCTGTTTTTAGCCATTTAGAGTGTGGGGATGAACTATTAGCAGTTTGCTATGGCTGTACAGACAACCAACTAACACTGGATAACTTTCATACTAAAAAAACACAAAACAGGATTCTGAGGCAAATACTGGATAAGTTATCTTTCTTCACTTCAATTTCTTCAATTTTATCAGCTTTGCGTTTGTGATTCCTGCCTAAATTTGGCCCTTTTATATACTGTCATCATGTGTGTGCTCTCCAGGGTTTTGCCCGTAATTTTACTGAGAGAGCAAGAGAGAAAGAACGTGTGAAGGAAAGACCAAAAGAAAAGGACAAAGAGAAGAAAGCCCAGCAGAAAAAAAGGAAACTTAATGATTTGGAGCGTTCAGGACAGAAAAGTGGAGCCGCTGCCTCCGGCAACAAGCAGGTATCATCTGCCTGAAAACGATATAACCAACTGAAGCAAAGAATGACTGCATCCTCTCTGTTTTCAAAAATATACTGTAATCTCATCTGAAAATCACTCATTCTGCTTGTTCTGTTGCAGAAGAATCAGGAAAGTCAGCTAAAAAATAACCAACAGAAAGATGGTGTGGAACAACAACAGCCAACCAGGAATAAGACAGGAACTGAAAAGCTAATGAAAGAAAAGACGGAGCCAAAGCAGCCAATCAAAGACAAGAACAGCATGGTCATCAGGGGCGTGACCTTTTACATGGCAGAGGAGGAGATCTCCAAAGAGGAAGGGAAGGATGAGAAAGGGAAAGGAAAAAAAAGTAAGTCTAAAGTACACCTATTTTAAAAATGCTTTTATGTCACATTAAAGGTGGGGTAGGTAAGTTTAAGAAACCGACTCGAGATACACTTTTTGTTATATTCCATGGAATGCTCTTAACATCCCGATAGCAATGAATATCTTAAGTGCTTTGACAAAAAATCCATAAAAAATGTCATCTGTGGAAGCCGTAGTACTGTAAAAAGCACGACCAATCATTTTAGCCGGCCTGGCTAAAATAACTGGATGGCCTACCTGCCTGTCAGCCTTCCATCTGTGCACAAACTTATCTCGTGCCCTCATTGGTCATGTACGCGTACGTGTGTGTTGGAGGAGGGGCTCTGTAAGGAAGTGGCAGATTTTTTCCAGCTGTGCATTTTCAAATTCTAGCGCACTCGAGCCGGTTTCTCCAAAATTACCTAGCCCACCTTTAAGTCTTCATGGCAACAACTTAAAGTATTCCCATCTATGGCAAGCCATTTGAGTATTTATTCCATATCCTTGATATCAGACGGCAGCTGCCTACACTAGTTGGCTCTTTGATTTCACTTGTTAGATATATGGTCAAACTAGTTTTGCACTCTGCTTTAGTTAAATAAAACATTATACTAGTCACTCTTTTTCAGCAACTAGTGGCACTTTTGTCCGATTAGTTAGTACATAAGCGTTACTAGTGACGCCAGGAGCAGCACTAGTAACGCCAAAGTCCCAACTTGTAAGCTTTTTGATGAACTAGTGGCCCTCTGACCGTACTAGTGACGCTAAAAGTCTTAAAAGTTAACTAGTGCGCGGCAAAAGCTCTGACATGTTAACTAGTTGCAAAAAAGAAGCAGAACTAGTGGCATACATTTGTCTGCACTAGTTAACTAGTAGCACCCAGAATCACTCACTAGTTAACTAGTAAAGGCAAGAGGTAAACTAGTTAATGCCTCTTTTGACCTTACTAGTTAACTAGTGGGGCTCAAAATGTCTACACGTTAACTAGTGAACCCTTTGCCCTTTACTAGTTAACTAGTGAGATACATTTAAATTCCACTAGTGAACTAGTGAGGCTTAAAATGTTCACTAGTAGTACTAGTGGGGCCCAAATGCTACTAGTCACACTAGTTGCACAGCATGCTAATGAGGAGGAGGGGAAAGAATGCATTGAGGTCTCCTATTGGCCCTAAGATATAGAGCGCCGCCGCCACCCAGCCCAAATAGTTTATTTAAGAGCTTAAATACACTGTGTTTTAAAATACAGTCATAGGACCATATTTACAAAAATATAAAACAAAAGTATTGTTGTAATTATGATCATATGACTGTATATGAAATTAGGTAAGATTGAATACTTTGTTAAAATTAGAAAGTTGCTTTAGGAATATATTAAACTGCAATTTGAAAGGTGCTGGATTAGAATAGAACTATGATAACAGAAGGAGGGACATTAGTGATGGATAGAAAGAGAGGAAGTAACCCTCTTCGGATCACAGCTTTCCTCAGAGGCTGAGAAATCGCTGTGACTTCCATAAATATTAGGAGGCAAATATGGAGAGGTTGTTTATCTTCATGCAGATCCATCGGTTTCCATATTTTAAGATCTGTCCAGTGTTTCAGCTTTATTCATTTCATGAGCACCGCTTATAAAATATCCCCAAGACCACTACTTTTGTGTCTCGAGTGCCGGTGTTCTCACACACAAGCATACGCACACTCGCACTAACAAAAACACACACACACACACAAAGCGGAACAAAGCAGAAACAGAAACATGTAATTTTCTAGGCAAAACACACACTGACTGACTTCCCACGGACAATATTTTAACAGTGGCACTAAATACCCGACTGATGAACCTCACGTATTTGAAACGTTGAGGTCCAAATTGTCCACTAGATACACTAGTACAATTGTTTGTACCTTACTAGTTAACTAGTTACACACACTTTATCTCACTAGTTAACTAGTGAAGCCTTAGAGGAGTCAATAGTAAACTATTGACACAGATGTTTTTCTTACGAGTTAACTAGTGAATTATTCCAAAGTCATACATGTTGACTAGTGCATTTTTTGACACATCACTAGTAAACTAGTTGCACGTACATGTCAACTAGTAAGTAATTGTGTTGAGTTGAACTAGGGAGAAGAAAACCACAACTAGTGGGCTGAAAATATCCACTAGTTTAGGAAAAAGCCATACATGTTGAATCAATATCTAACTAGTTGCATACAGTTGCTCACTAGTGCAAAAAAAGCCAACTAGTTGAAGGAAAGGCCTTTGAAATGAGTGTTAAACCCTGTGTGTTTAGGGTACAACATCACATGTCATTTCACCTTCAATTCACGGTTTGAAAACGTAGCATTTCGCCACATGCTAATGCTAACCGGAAATGAAGAATGTTCAGAATAAAAGTGTTAAGCTAATAGTTAGTGTGAACTTCCGTTTTTTTCAGAATAAAACTGATTTAAATTAAATAGTGTATTTAATTCAAATTACGCCATATCAACATTGATTTTAATTTCTAACACTAGTTAACGTGTAAGCTGCAATATTTATCCACTAGTTGACTAGTTGCCGTTTATATGGCCAACATGTTAACTAGTCAGCCATATGCAAATGAAGCAGGAGGGACCCAGATTCTGATTGGTCAGTTCAGCTCTGTGCTGTCCTGCATTGTTTTTAGCAACGTCTCAAAGACGTGAGGTGCATTAGTCGGGTATTTAGTGCCTACTGTTAAAATATTGTCCGTGGGAAGTCAGTCAGTGTGTGGTTTGCCTAGAAAAAAATACATGTTTCTGTTTCTGCTTTGTTCCGCTTTGTGTGTGTGTTTTTGTTGGTGCGAGTGTGCAGTGGCGTTTTTATATGTACAAAAGTGGTGGGGCACAAAAAACTTAGATGTCCATATATAAGCTTCTGCAGTGAGGTTCATGGCTGGTGAGGCACTGGCACTGACTCTTCAGGTTTACAAATATTATATTTTGACCTAAATCAAAATATAATATTATTTTCAAAAGCTTTTTTAGTCTGATGCTTCAATTAATTTTAAACAGACAGTTCAACAGAAGGATACCCAAAACATGTAATTGTATCATTTAAATATTTAATTGTTCTCTCTTAGTAAGATCCCTTTTTTCAATAAAATTGCAGTCTTACCTTGACTTGAAGATGAAGTCCATGCTATCCTTCTGGACAAAAATCTCTATTACTTTTTTGTAAAAGTCCTCCTTATGTTCTTGTAGTTTCAAAAGTCTATCATAAATCTAATCTAATCGATAGATTTATGATTAGAAAATTATAAAAGTAGGGTAGACATGTGGATATTATCCGGCTGAACAAAACGTGCATTTATCTAACAGCTACGTTTCCCACAGACCTTATTTGGAGCTATTTTCTAAAATCCTATGGAGAAATCTCATTGCTTTTTTGTGGAGGGAAGCCATGCGCAGCTTACTTCCGGGTTTTAGGACGCGTCACTGCAGCTCTCTCGTCTCCTCTTCACACACCACACTTTTCGCGGCACACGTACTTACAGCCAATCAGCTCTGAATGATGTGAGATGACGTATGGTGGGGATGCAGCACTATGCCCCTATGGTCATTATTTTTTTGCCACACACATTAAATAGGACAATACTCTGAGCATGCGCAGTGTAGTTTTTACAGTCAACATTCACTTAGACAGTAAGAGGGAGGGGCAGGATCGGGTTTGTCCCACATGGTTCTAAACAGCTCAATAGGCACACACTGTAGACACTAATTAGAAGAACACAGACTAAAACAGCAATGTACAGACGAATCAGATGATTAAACATGATCTTGGTGGAAAAAATGGTGGAATGAGCTCCCCATTGACACCAGGACAGCAGAAAGCCTGCACATCTTCCGGCGCAGACTGAAAACTCATCTCTTTCGACTCCACTTCGAGCGATAGAATTACTAACAAGGCACTTATATACTAATAAAGGACTGGCTTACTTAAAGCCAGTTGAGTAGCACTTGAAATGTTTGGCTCTATGATACCTGCTGTAC
>CADEHL010001015.1:257500-394108 GCA_902827135.1 Harpagifer antarcticus
TGAGAAAAAAGATTATTAATTTAACCCTTTTAGAAGTGAAGATATAGTCATTTGTTCTGGGCATGTCATTTTCGAGCCTGAGACCTGAAAAACAGGCTCAGGGCTAAACAAGTTAAAGGGCTTGTAGTGGATTGAGCCTGAACAGCTGCATGTGTTTCCTGTCGTTCCTCCTGCTCAGGTCAGGCGAGTAATTCTTACAAGCTGCCCTACAGTTTCACTGGAACAGGCCACGTGGTGCTCAATGGAGCTTTCTACTACAACCGGGCCTTCAGCAGGGACATCATCAGATACGACCTGAGACACAGATATGTAGCTGCCTGGACAACACTACATGATGCTCTGCTGGAGGAGCATGCTGTCAGGACAAACACTGATGTAAGACACATGCTCTGCTGTGTGTGTGTGTGTGTGTGTGTGTGTGTGTGTGTGTGTGTGGTGTGTGTGTGTGTGTGTGTGTGTGTGTGTGTGTGTGTGTGTGTGTGTGTGTGTGTGTGTGTGTGTGTGTGGTGTGTGTGTGTGTGTGTGTGTGTGTGTGTGTGTGTGTGTGTGTGTGTGTGACTGTGATTTCACTGTACCAGTGGGATATACACCAGGGACACTTCGGAGGGTCATAGAAGGTCAGCGCGGGGGAACAAAAACACTACAAATCACGAGAGGTCAAAAGGGCACATTTAAGCAATAGCTCACGACAGGCCGTGGTATATGCTCATTATATCACAGCTAAGGGGCGTGGTTCGGCCCGACGCGAAGCGAAGCAAAAAATATTGCTTTTATAAAACGGTTACCAAGTGTGGCAATATGAAAAAAAAATACACACTCTAATTTAAATAGTTTTTATTAGTAAATAATGATGTTCAAAATAAAATAGTCCCTCCGTTGCCTTCTGCACGAAACATAGTGCGAGGTGGTTGCTATGCAACAACACTAACAGCTAGCGAACATATTAGACTATTTATTTACATTCATTTGTATGTTGCCGTTTATTGTGCAGCCACTGAAAACCTGTCCAGCATCAGCAGCATGGCTTACGAGGTCACTTGAATAGGTTGAGGTTGTTCTAGGCTGTTGCTTGGCGTGGTGAGAATATTGCTCCACTTTCTCCGGTCCCCGAGATTCGGCTTCCAGTAGCTCTGGAGAGAGCATTCGCACCTGTGGCCACTGACGCTCATCATGTCTCAGCTTTGTTTCAAGACCCGCATCAGAAAGCTTTTGAATGGTGCTACTTTCCCAGTTGGTCTACCTGCTCTTCACGTAGCTCTGCATGTCGTCGTTTAGGTGCTTTTTCTTCTGGAGATAGGCACTCCTCAATCCACTCCTCCATAGTAAGACCCCCCCGGAGGTCGAAGTTAATCTTAAATGTTTCCATCTTATGCTGCGTTCAGACCGGACGCGATGCGATGTTTGGGGGTGGCGCGATTACATGTAAAGTCAATGCAGAGACGCGATCAGACGCGAATTCGCTCCGACGGCGCGCATGAAACGGTGGACGCGGCGCGAATCACGCGATTGAGGCGTCAAATTCACGTGACGCGTTCTCGCGGAAGCCAATCAGCGGTGAGGATCTCAGCCTGCTGTCACTGACGTTCAACCAGAAAACATCAGCCATTAGCTGTAAGCAGTTAGCACAGATCACAGCTCCTCATATCTGTTCAGAAACTGTACAAAAGTTCAAAACAAGTACAAACCACAGACTGTCTGTGTCATGGCGAATACAGTCGCTGGTTTATTTATGTCTGTAGGTCGTTGTTATGAGTGTGGAGTGAGCATATACAACGTTAGCTTAGCCTGGTCGACCTAATCTCCATTCAGAAAACAAGCATTTCAAAAGGTTTTTTGCCTGCCGTCTGTCTGCAGACTTGTCAAAGCATTAATTCCTGGTTTTTACTAACCGGTATCAGTATGTTGTTACTTCGCCATCATTTAGAAACGTGTATTACAATTTAATCACGGTAAAATATGTTCATTAATAAAAATAAAAATATTTCTGTATAATTACTCCAAAAATATAAAAACTGTGTCAAACAGAGCTTTAGACGGCAGAGACAGCTTTATTGTTGCGGAGCTCCGACGTCACATTGTTGTTTACGTCCGTGGCGCCATCTTGTTTACGGTGTCATGTTCTTGCCAGAATTGATATATCTTATAAACAAGATCAGTGCCACAGGATTGCCCTCATACTATATTTTTCTAGAAAAAACCCTGACACTGGTTAATTGGATTATAAAAACTTTCGGATTAACTTTACCCTAAAATACACCCCAATTAGACAATAATACACCCCTATTACACCCATGTTAACCCCATGTTACTCTCACTGTTATTACACCTATATTACGCCCATGTAGAAGCAATTTTACACTGTTATTAGACCCATATTAGATCAATGTAACAGCAATATTTTCCAAATATACCACCGTATTTACAGTGTTATTACACCCTCTTTACACATTGCCACAGCCTGTCAAATGAATGTATCCCCCAGGATACAGAGACATGTAAGGGTTGAGTGAGGGTCCCCCCCAGTGACCGCATGTGTGTCTCCAGGTGCAGTTTGCTGTGGATGAGTCCGGCCTGTGGCTGCTGTACCCGGCTCTGGACACGGAGGGCTTCCACCAGGAGGTCATCCTGCTCCTCCACCTGCGCCACCGAGACCTGCAGCCCATACAGAGCTTCCGCACAGGTCTGCGGCGCGGTCGCTACGGAAACAGCTTCCTGGTCTGCGGCGTGCTTTACGCAGTGAACAGTATGGAACATCGCTACGCTAACGTGACCTACGCCTTTGACACACACACGCTCACACACACCGTGCCAAGCCTGGCATTCACCAACATGCACACACACACCTCTCAGGTGGCCTACTGCCCCCTGGACAAGAAACTGTACGCATGGGACAACGCTCACCAGATGACCTATGACCTCGTCTTTGCTTATTAGCGCTATGAAAGGACAAGCACCCACGCAAATCCAGTAAAGAAAGGACAGTAGAAATAAGATAATACTATTTATCAGCGTTTTGTTTCTGAAGGACTGTAGATCAGTCTGACTGAATGTGTTTTTTATAATGCCCTCAGCGGCTGCTTTGTCACACACACACCTGAGTCAATAACAAGTAGCGAGAGTAGCATTAACTCAGAAATGATGTGGAAATGTTCTTACATTTGGAAATAGAGAAAACTCCAGGGACACATGAATGAATGTATCCATTGTGTGAAATCTGTGTTCACATATTTTTATTTTTATCCAAGTGGAAAGTTTTCAGTTTGAAAATATGTATACCTGTCCCTCTGCATATTCAGACTGTGATGGGGACATCTCTGTGGAGTATGCATAGCACTCTCTGTCTTTGTCCCATTCTGTAACATGTGCATCCTGAAATTGTGAACAGCTTCATGAATTATTATGACTTTGGAGGATTTCCCCCATGAGTACACACTTTGAATTAACGTTTAAAAACACAATGGTCATCAGAGCGTCCTGGCTTTTGTTGCTGTTACGCCCCTCTATGAGTTCAGTGCTTTGCAATAGGAGTTATTAGTGTCACGTTAAGTGGGATTGATGAAGTCTGTAAACCATTATAGATTTGTTCAACTCTTATGTCTTATCATTTCATTTCAAACCTTTATTTACCCAGGTGTATCCCATTGAGATCATTGATCTATTTTTCAAGGGAGACCTGCTAATATGTTTTTATGTTGGCCGACTGTGGCGGGAATATTTGCTTTAATTTGAATAATGATTCTACTTGAACATGTTTCATAACAAATCTGAGTAATAACTACATTTTGAGTGTGTATTATATGTGTGCTTAGCGTGTTGCATGTTCACTCCTGTGCTGTAATGTTCTCTAATTAAGGCTCTGCTTGTTCAAAAAGTCTCCAGACAAAGTTGATTTCAACTGCTTCCCCACAAGTTTGCCTTTTTTTAATTTATAATAAAATATTTGAAAAAGATGAAGGTTTGGTTTAATGGTTTTGCACAATTTAAAAATGCACAAACATAACAGATAAGAAATGATAAACAGTGCAGGAAGAGCCGAAAACCCATTTGGCTTATTTATTGCCTCTCCCTAAACAATGTTATAAATCACCATTTTATATAAAAAACAAGATCAATATACAAACAACAGCTTCAATTCAATCAAATGGCAAACTTTGAGAACAACATATACTATACTTAACATATATAAATGAAATAACACCGATGTGAACACAGTATAAAACCAGGTATCATACAGTGGTCCAATGGTTTTTCAGGTATTTTTTGAAGCATGCAGCGAGGATGAATTTAGTAGTGAGTATGTATTGAAGTGCATAGGAATGATCCCTTTACCTGAAAATATTTTGTAAATACAAACACAAATTTGATAAACGTTGACGTCATAAACTGTAAGAATCTGAAGCATGTTAAATAAAGGGGCAGATGAGAAATAGGATCTTGTTGCAATTCTTTTCCGAGCGTTACAGAAGACACAGCATTTTATGGAGAGTAGTTTGGAAAGTATTTGCCCATGCTATAATAGTATGAAATATACTACTGGAAAAAATGCTGCTCCAAAAACAGGTAAACAATAATGAAAACAAGTGCTCTCGCTTTTAAGTCAAATAAATCTGCCAATAGAACAAGTGAAAATGTGCTTGGTAAGATTTCATGAAATAATACGAGATGTTTAGATAAATGAATCATTGTATTAGCTGGTAAAACTTATTTGGAACTCTATTTTACCAGAATCAGGAAAAGTTGTGTTACAAAATAAGCCAGAAATGCTCAAAAGTTTTCTGTTTCACAACATCGTGTTTCCTCTGAGCAGGGCCGGCCCTAGAAATGTTGGTGCCCTAGGCGAGATTATGATTTGGTGCCCCCCCCCCCTCCAAGCAATACACAATAGAATATATAAAGAATAAATGAAAAATCTCTACAAAAGACCAATACACTACAAAAACAGAAACGTATTGACATAGGTAATATACATAAAGGTTTCAAATGTATTCATTATTGTATGAACATGTTTTAATTGGGGGGTGGATGTCACATCCTCTAGGGGATGTGACAAGATTTTATTTTAACATTTTAAAGTAAAATGCTTCAATCTGGTGCACTTTGAGCACACAATTACTAGAGACCTGGTAGGAGGTACAACTCTAAAACACCCATATGAAAAAGATCGGTTTACATTTTAATAACCAAATAAGTATGTGAACATAACCAGTAATCTACCATAGCCAATAACAAATAAATGTAACATATTTATTTATTTTATCCTTATTATTAATATTGTAGTTATTAAATGAAAATCACTCATCAAACAAAAGTAGCTTCTCTTAAAACTTTAAGAAAAGAAAGTGCAAACGTGGACAACGGAGCTCTTACAACTGAGCTTATTGCAAATTAATTAAGATAATGAACAACATTACACACACTATAAATCAAATGAAACAGACAATCAGAACAACAAGTCTCTGCTATGTTATTGTGTCCTTTAATTAGTCCACATCTTTAAAGTCGGACACGTCTGGACTTCCTTGCTGCAAATTCATTTATTATATCGTCAAATGATATTTGACCCGAAACCTCGCGATTGATGCTTATTAAAGCTAATCCATTGAGGCGTACTTGAGCCATTGACGACCTCAGGTATGTTTTAATGAGCTTCAATTTGGAGAAGCTCCTCTCCCCAGCAGCAACTGTGACTGGAATAGTGACAGCGATCCTGAAGGCCACCCACATATTTGGATACACTTCGTTCATTTTCTTCTCCTGTAGGAAAGTCAGAAGTTCCAGGGTGGTCATGTTGGCTTTTGGCAAAGCTGGGAAATTCTGCATCTCCAGTGCAAGTTCCCTCTTATCCAGGTCTGACTGTCCACCCCAGCTCAGGGTGCTGCTGAGTGTTTCACACTGCTTCGACAGATCTTCCTTTGGCAGGTCAGGGAAGTTGAGTAGCACCCCAAACTTTTCCTCTACTTCACCTAAGGCCTTGAATCTCTCCTGCAGTGATGCAATGGAAACATCCACCACCATATTGAAAAAAGAAACTTCGAGTTTCTTTAGTGCATCACTCACTTGCTCCTCCGGGGACTCATAGGAGAACTGTCTCTTGGTTGTTATCAGCCTCTTCTGCTTGAGAACAGCTTCCACATTCATTTGGCCACAGATGTCTTTGGCAGATGCTTGGGCAGAAGCAAATCCATTGTTTCTGTAGCTGACCAAAGAAACTTCTGTTTTTCTCAGGAGGTCAACAGCAATATCCAGCTGCATTGACACTGACTGCAACATTTTGCTGACATGTTTGATGTTGGTCAGGATGTCATACCATACCACAGTGCATATTGCAAAGCGGTATGATCCAACCGCTTCAGCCAAAGATTGTGCCTCAATTTTTACAACTCCATCTGTGGCTTTATCCCTCACCTAGAAGTGCATCTCTGACTTCTGCAGCCTGATACCTTACAGCCTCTATGCTGTTGATCCGACTCTCCCATCTGGTATCAGACCATGATTTCAATGTGATGTTCACATGGCTTTTTAGGATGAACCATCTCTGAGTGGAGGCAGAAAAGAGTGTGAAAAGCTTCTGCAGGTAGCCAAAGTAGCTAGTTGCTTCTGCAGAGCTTTTTGCTACATTAGCTACCACCAGGTTCAATGTATGTGCTCCGCATGGCACACATAAAGCCCTTGGATTGATTTGAAGAATTCTGGCTTGGACTCCTTTCCTCTTTCCTTTCATATTTGCACCGTTATCATAAGACTGCCCTCTACAGTCTTCAAAATGGATATCAAGCTGTTCTAATCTCTTTAGAATCAGGGTTGAAAGGCTTTCTCCAGTGGACTGTTCTACTTCAAGGAACCCCATAAAATGTTCTTTTATTTGGGGCGTGTCCTGGGTTGTAACTAGTCGAATAATGACTGATAGTTGCTCTGTATGGCTCAAATCTGGGGTGCAATCCAAAATAATAGAAAAGTATTTGGATTGTTTGATTTCATTGACCATATGGTCCCCAATCTTCCCACTGATGTAATCTATCAGTTCATTTTGATTTTTTTCTTCCAAAATAGGAAATATTGGTGGTTCTTCTTTGGACCTCAGCAACATGCTGTTTGAGGACTGGGTCGAACTTCGCCATGAGCTCTACCTCCTTCAGGAAGTTGCCATTATTTGGCTGGTTAAGTGTTTCTGTGGTCCCTCTAAAGGCAATGTTTCGCTCTGCCAACGACTGAATTATTGCCACCAACCTGGTCAGGACTTCACGCTACTTCCTCTTTTCAGCCTCCATACAGTAAGTGCCATTTCTACCTTGTCTATAGTTCGGCCCTTTTGAAGTCGAGTCTCCAGTTCCTTCCACGATGTCATGTGCCTAGAGCAGGGGTGCCCACACTTTTTTGGCAGGTGAGCTACTTTTGAAATGACCAGCTCACGTCAGCTCAGGTCTACCAACCAAAAATAAAATCCCAAATTGCAAGGGTTGCTGAATAACACGTTTTATTTATACATGGGATAACTACAATAGGGCTGCAACAAACGACTAATTTGATGATCGATTAATCTATCGATTAATGAAACGATTAATCGACTATTCGGACTATTACTGTATGCCTTGCACACTTTTCTCAAACGCTCTTATTTAGCCATCAACTTTTAGATTTAGCTTGAGGTTGTTTTAGGCATCTGGAAACTAACAATGAAGACAATAAAGATGAATACTTGATTCAAAAATACATATATTATTAAATTAACTTAACAAATTTTGAACAAAATTAACATTGCTTTTTATTTAAATTAAATAAATAATATTTCACATCAAAAGAAACAACAATGTTTTAACAAATCGTATTAAATAATGTGATGACAGAACTGTAAACAGAATAGCTGAAACTTTAACAAACTGGATGGCCTACCTGCCTGTCAGCCTTCCATCGGGGCACACAATTATCTCGTGCCCTCATTGGTCATGTGCACGTTAGTGTTGGAGGAGGGGCTCTATAAGGAAGTGGCAGATTTTCTCCGGTTGTGTATTTTCAAATTCTAGCGATCTCGAGCCGGTTTCTCAAATTGACCTACCCCACCTTTAAGACGCTGAAAAAACTGAAGCGTTGACTTTAATTGTATTAGGTCAACAGATTACACATAACTGTATTAAGTTAGTAGAAAGCAATGATATGTGGTTGAAATAAAAAACATTAAAGGTGGGGTAGGTAATTTTGGAGAAACCAGCTCGAGATCGCTAGAATTTGAAAATATACAGCCACTTCCTTACAGAGCCCCTCCTCCAACACACACGAACGCGCACATGACCAATGAGGGCACGAGATAAGTTTGTGCACAGATGAAAGGCTGACAGGCAGGTAGGCCATCCAGTTATTTTAGCCGGGCCGGCTCAGATGATTGGTCGTGCTTTTTACTGTACCACGGCTTCCACAGATGACATTTTATTATGGATTTATTGTCAAAGCATTTAATGTATTCATTGCTATCGGGATGTTAAGAGCATTCCATGGAATATAACAAAAAGTGTATCTCGAGCCGGTTTCTCAAATGTACCTACCCCACCTTTTAGTTCAACTTCAAGGTCACCATTATGCAAAATCCTGTCCTTTATACATAAACATGTGTCCCCTCTGCGTTAAGAGATTCTGAAAGTTTCAGGAAAAAAGATTCTCTCACTTTTTGTCTTGACCCATTTATATAAAAACCTGTCTGAAAGTGAGCTGATCAGATTTTGGCCACTTTATGATGTTATAACGATTTTTTTTGGCTTGTGTAACCATTAGTCAATCACCAACCAAGGTAACCCCGGAGTCACACCGGAGTACTTTTCCCGTTTAGTTCCGATAGTTCCTGGGATTTTGCGTTCACACCAAAAAGAGAACGTAGTTCATGAGAACTTTTACCCCCTTTTTAGTCCCTGCTAGAGAGGTGGTACTTTCCTGGGGAGAAAAAAGTTCCAATTTCTGATTGGCTGGGCGAATTGCAAACCACATCCCATAAAACTCTGAAAAGTTTTGTGAAGCCGCCATTGTATTTGCTGGCATAAGCATTATTAGCACCAACGGAGAGAGACTGGAGTGATGAGGAGGTGTCGGCGTTCTGGCGATTTACTCGGAAGGCTTCTACTGATGCCAGTCCCCAACTCCGGGGACTTCCGGCCGGGGACTTCGGGTGTCAGTATACGCCGTGAAGTCGGCTTGATTTGCATTATCTTCCCTCAGGGAACTTATTCCGGTGTGAACGTGATCGGCTCTTAGTTCCATGGGGGAACTAAGTGCTGGGAACTAAGTACGGCAAAGTACTTGGTGTGAAAGCGGCTAATGTGTTCATTTTAACGTAGGCGTGTGGCGCAGTGGACTAGTGCATTAGTGTTCGGATAAGGGGAGCACAGGGGGGTATACTACGAATCTAGTTCAACCTATCCTGGATATATTTTGAGTTATCCGGTTGGCCTAATCCAAAACGAAGCCGCTCTCGCTAAACTGTCCTACAACTGGCTGGCTATCAACTCGTTTGCTCAAGCCAGCCGTGTCCTATCTAGTTAGGTGCGTGTTCACATGAAAGGGGTGGTATCTGGAGCATTCGACCAATGACAAACATGGAGAAGCACACTGACAGCGCAGCGTCATACTTCCTGAATGAAAAGTCAACTATAATATTAGACATATGAAGAAGTTAAACTTTAAACATCCATGACTTAAACACTTTATCCAGGATCAAAGCCACAGAGCTGCACCTGCAAGGTGAATACAGCTGGTAACAGAACAAGTGTTTGAATGCGTACATTAACAGGTTTATGATATCACTGCCCCGTCTAAGACACGATCTGACTTTCATTACATTTGACTCGAGTGTTTCGTCAACTTAATGTGTTGCTTAAAATAATACTTCTGCATACAGTATGTGACACTGAGTGTTGCACAGCCAGATACGGCTCAGCTGACTCAGATAAGGAGATATATGATACATTATGATGTGATATGAATGATAATGGGACACATCGACGTCTGCACTCACAGTGCCGCGGACTGTAGGCAACGTAATGTTACTTTGATCCGGTTACTTATGTTGTGGCAGATATTTAATTAAGCTTTCTTAACATCAAATCAAATCAAATCAAATTTTATTTATAAAGCACATTTAAAAACGATGTTTGGTCGAGCCAAAGTGCTGTACATGTAATAAAAACATTTTACTGCAGTGCAATTGTAAAAAAGACAGTCATTTAGCAACAGCAAATATAAAAAACAATACACAGGGAAATGTCAGTAGTCGTGCTCCGCTCGAGCTAGAAAGCCTGAGAGAAGAAGTGAGTTTTTAGATATGATTTAAAAACCCCTAGGGTCTGGGCCGACCTCACATGGAGGGGCAGAGTGTTCCAGAGCCTGGGGCCAGCTGCTGCGAAGGCTCGGTGCCCTCGTGTTTTGAGCCTAGTCTTCGGCACTACCAGCAGCAGCTGGTCAGCAGACCTTAAAGCTCTGGCTGGGGTGTAGCGCTGGAGGAGTTCAACTATATAGGCCGGAGCCAGCCCATTTAGAGCTTTAAAAACGAATAAAAGGATTTTAAAATCAATTCTGAACTGAACTGGAAGCCAGTGTAGTGAGGCCAGAATTGGGGTGATGTGGTCGCGCTTTTTGTGTCCAGTCAGCAAACGTGCAGCTGCATTTTGGACCAGCTGCAGGCGTTTAATTGACGCGTGGTCCATACCCACATACAGAGCGTTGCAATAGTCCAGTCTCGAGGTCACAAAGGCGTTGATGACCCTTTCCATGTCTTTAAAAGATAAATAGGACTTGGTTTTGGCCAATAGTCTTATTTTAAAAAAGCAGGATTTGACTACGCTGCTGACCTGCTTATCGAATTTAAAAGTGTTCGTCAAGGTCACGCCAAGGTTCATGACCGAGGGGAGGATGTTTAGTTGGAGGGAGCCCAGAATATCAACCTGAGAGGCTGGAGGTTGTGGTCCAAAAAAGATGACCTCCGTCTTGCCCTCGTTAAGAGTCAGGAAGTTGTTGCTCAGCCAGGATTTGATCTCCGTTAAGCAGTCCATCAACTGCTGTAGTGACTGTGTTATGTTTGCTTTGAGCGGGAGATAAATCTGGACGTCGTCAGCGTAGCAGTGGAAGGGAATGTTGTGTTTTGTTAGAATAGAACCTAGGGGCAGTATGTATAGTAGGAACAGGATGGGGCCCAGAATCGAGCCTTGGGGGACCCCACAGGTAAGAGGGGCTTTGGCAGAGGAGAAGGCACCTAGCTGCACTGAAAAGCTACGGTCCTTAAGGTAGGACCTGAACCATGCGAGGGCAGAGCCTGTGATGCCAGCGGACTGTTCAAGCCGTGACAGCAGGATGCCATGGTCCACGGTGTCGAAGGCAGCTGTCAGGTCCAACAGCACCAAGACAGCTGGGCTACCTGAGTCGGCGGCTAGGAGCAGATCGTTAAAAACTCTTAAAAGGGCTGTTTCAGTGCTGTGCATGGGTTTGAAGCCAGACTGAAACTTTTCGTGGATGCCATGAAGGATTAAAAAAGACTGCAGCTGGGCGTAGACTACGCGCTCCAGGGCTTTTGATAAAAACGGTAGCTGGGAGATGGGCCTAAAATTTGCGAGAGTGGAGGGGTCGAGACTTTTCTTTTTAAGTAGTGGGGTAACCACGGCATGTTTAAAGGCAGCTGGGACACATCCTGAGGTAAGAGAGGTGTTTAAAAGTAATAAAATACTTGCTCCAACTGAATGAAAAACCTCTTTGAGAAGGCGTGAGGGAATGCTGTCCGAGGAGCAGCTTGTCGGTCGCAGGTGCTCCACTATGTCCGAGAGAGAAGAGAGGGAAATAGGCTCAAAGTGGTCGAGGACAGCAGGGCACAGAGAGGGAGCAGGATCGGGGGTAGCACTAGTGTGAGCTAGCCTAAGAGCAGATATTTTTCCAATAAAAAATTTAAGAAACTTATCGCAGAGAGCAGGCGATGGCACAACAGAAGAAACATCACGGGGATTAATGATGGAGTTGAGGACATTAAAAAGAACCTGAGGTTTGTGGCTGTTTTTAGAGATGAACAGAGAAATGTGCTCTGTTTTGGCTGCTTTGACTGCCGTCTGGTAGTCAGACAGGGAAGCACGAAGGATTTCCAGGGAGACATGGAGTTTATCCTTTTTCCACTTTCTCTCAGCACGCCTGCAAGCGCGTCTGAGAGCACGAGTACAGTCATTGAGCCACGGTTCTGATAGAACTTTGTTGCGTCTAAGCGTAAAAGGAGCAACAGAATCCAGTATTGGTGTGCATGTCAAGTCAAACATAGAGAGAAGCTCATCAGCATTAAAAGCACAGTCCACATCTAATTTACAGATAGGAGAAGCATTAAAAACATCAGAGAACTGTGAGGCAGTCAAGGGGTTAATCGAACGCAGACGACGCGCAGGGGCACGTGATTCGACTCCTGCGGAAGGGATGGAGGTTGTAAACAGAACCGGTAAATGGTCTGAGATACGCGTTGCTGCACATATTTCATCCACAGATACAGACAGTCCAAACGACAATACCAAGTCCAAAGTGTGTCCTTTTTCGTGTGTTGGGCCAGCCACGGACTGAACGAGACCAAAAGAATCAAGGAGATTTAAAAAGTCCCTAACCAGAGGTTTGGACTCACAACACACATGGACATTGAAGTCTCCGGAGATCAAAACACGATCATAATTCACCATGATCCCGGACAGAAAGTCAGAAAAGTCATTTATGAAATCCTTATTGTGCTTTGGCGGACGATACACAACTGCGCAGAGTATAGGCGAGGCCGGATTCAGTTCAAAAAGCTGCAACTCAAAGCTAGCATAGCTAGTGACATGGTGTAGCAATCGGCACTGGAGGCTAGCTCTAAACACCGAAGCTATGCCCCCGCCATGGCCGGTGGCACGGGGGGAGCTGAAGAATGTACAGTCAGGAGGAAGAAGATCAAAGAATGATGTGTACTCGCCAGCGTGTGCCCAGGTCTCCGTCAGGAACATGAAATCCAGTTCACGGGAGGTGAAGAAGTCGTTCAGCAGGAACGTTTTGTTAGCTATCGACCTAGCATTTAGCAAAGCCAGACGTAGTTTTTGCTCCGGGCTTGCCGACGGTGTAGATCGTCTCAGCTGACGAAGATGTCCGTGGTGAACGCCGCGCGGGCCGGGAGCAGTCAGGCGGGCAGGAGTAGCTGCCAGTCGGACAGGAGGAGCAGTCAGTCGGACAGGAGGAGCTGCCAGCGGATCCAGCAGAGTCCGTAGCTCCGGAAAGACAGGGCGAATCCACCGATCCCTCACATGGCGTGCAGCGGGAGGGCCATGACATCCGAGGCGTGGATAGGTCCCGGAAGAAGCCGTCAGGTAAGCTTTTAGGTGGACCAGTGCACCACCACGCTTTCCCCGTCGTCTGAAGCGCTTTCGGCGAGGCAGGATGCGGGGCAACCGGCGCAGGTAGGTGGGTATATCCAACAGAAGAGGGGGGGGGGGGACGATTTTTGGTTGCCAGATGTGGTTTTGGGCAGCAGTATCAACTCCAGTGAGGGTCTGAGGTGGAGGAGAGCTTGGCGATCATAGACGAGCAGAGCAGAGACATTCTGACAAACATAAAACAAAAACAAGAAAGCTATAGGTAGACAGCTGAGCGAGCGGCGGGCCGACACAGGCGCCATCTTGAATCACGTCAATCACGTACTACAAACCATGACATAATAGTATAATAGTTATAATAGTCAGACTGCTCTGAAGATGGGAGGTGATGTTCTATTCATTTTCACGTTCACACAGTCGGTGATTTTGGCCGGCCGTCTTTCCTGCATTCCTGTATTTCCTCCGCACACTGAGCTCTGATTGGTCAGCAGGCGTGGTGCTTTCGCTGAGTTGATCTCTTATCCTAGAACCTATCCTGCTTTGGAGCACAGACTAGGTTCCAGGATAAGTCACCATGGAGATCTAGCCCGCTAAAAAGTGAACCAGCTTCGTAGTAACGGAAATCCCAGAAGTTATCTTGCTAAACGAAAATCCTGCTTCGTAGTATACCCCCCAGGTTAAAACCCCACTGCAGTCAGCATGTCGTTGTGTCCCTGAGACACTTCAACCCAAATGGCTCCTGTGGGGATTGTCCACAGTATTGAGTATGTAAGTCGCTTTGGATAAAAGCATGTAACATGTAACGTGGGGAGTGGCTCCTTGTTTTCATCTAAAGTAACAGACAGAGAATCAGCACTTTTGAAAAAGGGCTGAAACAGAGGGGATTATGAGATGCTACAATGATCTGTTTGGTGTTTCAGCCAAACACTTCAGAGACATGTTTTGTATCTGAGATCTATAATATATTCATGAAAAACAGTATAATAGGAGTGTTAGGATCTGTTTATTTTCTGTTTTATTTTGGAATTGTCTAGGACTGTCGGCTTCCTGTTTTTCATTCAAGGATGTTCACCCCCTGTCTGTCATGTATGTATTTGTTTCCTGTCTGTTTTTTCCCTCCTGTGTGATTACCTGATTCTGTTCACCTGTGTCTTTGTGTTTTCCCTCTCCTCCCCAGCTGTGTCTTGTCGTCTTGATTGGCCATGTGTGTATTTAAGTTCTTGTTTTCTGTTGGGGTTTTGTGGGTTCCTTTTTGTGCTTAAAGGGAGATAGAGTTCCTGTCTGGTTTTTTTGTTGATCCTGTTGCCTTGAATAAAGTTTTTTGCTGTTAAACAATCGCCTGTCTGCACTTGGGTCCTGTCTGCACTTGGGTCCTGTCTGCACTTGGGTCCTGTCTGCGCTGCTCAACCTTAACAGAAGGAACCCACCAATAATGGACCCAGCAGACAGCCTGTACGAGGTGACGTACAATTTAATGTGCTTAAAAAATGACTGTCGATATGCCTCCAGTAGAAGTCAGGACAGCAGATAGCTTACACACCTTCCGGGGCTGACTGAAAACTCATCTCTTTCGACTCCAATTCGAGAGATAGAACTATTAACAAAGCACTTGTATACTAATAAAGGACTGGCTTATCTAAAGCCAGTTGAGTAGCACTTGAAATATTTTTGCTCTATGAAACCTGATGTACTTATATGATTCTGTTTTCTTCAAGTTTGTATTTTGTTGGTCAAACGCACTTATTGTAAGTCGCTTTGGATAAAAGCGTCAGCTAAATGCAATGTAATGTAATGTAGAGAAGAGAGGCAGTCAATTATCTCTACGGCATGCCAAGAAGTAACCTCACGGCCCTGGTTAAGGGAGTTACTACCCGAGTGGGTGGAGGACTTTTTCGGTAGCTTTGAGGTCAAACCTGTTTCCCAGCCTGCTAGCCCCTGGCATGCTAGCCCCCTGCAGGCCACAGTTCCCAACAAGGCTCCTTTCAAGGACCCTTTCGCTGGGTCTCGTCTGGCTTTTGGAGGACCTCTGAGCCTCCACAAGGCTTCAAGGCAGCATGGAAGGAAACGCAACTCCAGGATTCCAGCCCGTGCCCCAGTAGCCGATTGAATTCCAGCCCGTGCCCCAGTAGCCATGGTCCCGGCCCCAGCAGCCATGGTCCCTCCTCTAGTCCCTACTCAAGTCCCTTTTCAAGTCCCTTTTCAAGTCCCTTTTCAAGTCCCTTCTCAAGTCCCTGCTCAAGTCCCTACTCTAGTCCCTCCTCGAGTCCCTACTCAAGTCCCTTCTCAAGTCCCTGCTCAAGTCCCTACTCTAGTCCCTCCTCGAGTCCCTACTCAAGTCCCTTCTCAAGTCCCTTCTCCAGTCCCTACTCTAGTCCCTTCTCTAGTCCCTCCTCTAGTCCCTTCTCTAGTCCCTACTCTAGTCCCTTCTCCAGTCCCTACTCTAGTCCCTTCTCTAGTCCCTCCTCTAGTCCCTTCTCTAGTCCCTCCTCAAGTCCCTCCTCTAGTCCCTTCTCAAGTCCCTTCTCTTGTCCCTTCTCAAGTACTTACTCAAGTCCCTTTCCAAGTCCCTTCTCTAATCCCCTCCCTAGTCCCTTCTCTAGTCCCCTCTCAAGTCCCCTCTCAAGTCCCTTCTCAAATCCCTTCTCATTTCCCTTCTCTAGTCCCTTATCAAGTCCCCACTCTTGTCCCAACTCCATGCTTTGTTCTGCTGGGTGTCTTGCCAACTCCATGTCCTGTGCCGTTGGGGGTCCAGCCGACACCTGTTCTGCCGGGTACTGCCAACCCTTTGTCTTGTCCCTTTGGGGGTCCCGCCGACTACTATCCTGCCGGGGGTCCAGCCAACCCCATATCCTGATCCGTTGGGGGTTCCGCTGGGGGTCCTGCCAACTCTGTGTCCTGTTCCGTTGGGGGACCCGCCAACTACTGTTCTGCTGGGGGTCCTGCCAACCCCATGTCCTGTTCCGTCGGGGGCCCTGCCGACTCCATGTCCTGTCCCGTTGGGGGTCCCGCCGACTATTTTTCTGCCAGGGGTCCTGCCAGTCCCATGTTCTGTTCCGTTGGGGGTCTCGCCGGGAGTCCTGCCAACTCCGTCGCCTGACCTGTTGGGGGTCCCGTCGACACCTGTCCCACCGGGGGTCCAGCCAGCTCTGAATCCTGTTCAGTCAGAGGTCCAGCTGCCACCAAATCCTGACCCACCGGTGGTCCCGCCTACACTTTGTCCAGTTCTGTTAGTGGTCCCGTTGACGTCTGGGGTCCAGTCGACACCAGCCCTTGCTCAGTCCGGGGTTCCACTGACACCAGCCCATGTTCTGTCCAGGTTCCCGTCTGTGCCTGTCCTGTCGAGAGTTCCGTCTGCACCTGTCCCGACGGCTCCGTTTCCTGTCCGGCCGACACCGGTTCCTGTTCTGTCCAGCTCCCTGTGCTCCCGCTCCGGCGATACAGCTGACCCCGGAGGGGCCCCATCGCGGCCTACGCCGTCTCCCTGCCCGTCCTCCAGAGCTGTGCCGGCACTGCCTTCCTGCCCGTCCTCTGGAGCTGTCCCGTCGCGTTCTTGCTCGCCCTCGAGCCCGGCCCCCTGAGTTCCCCAGCTGCGGCCTTCGCCCTCGAGCCCGGGTCCCTGAGTTCCCCAGCCGCGCCCTTCGCCCTCGAGCCCGGCCCCCTGAGTTCCCCAGCCGCGGCCTTCGCCCTCGAGCCCGGCCCCCTGAGTTCCCCAGCCGCGGCCTTCACCCTCGAGCCCAGCCCCCTGAGTTCCCCAGCCGCGCCCTTCGCCCTCCAGCCCGGCCCCCTGAGTTCCCCAGCCGCGGCCTTCGCCCTCCAGCCCGGCCCCCTGAGGTCCGCGGCCTTCGCCCTCGAGCCTGGCCCCCTGAGGTCCGCGGCCTTCACCCTTGTCCGCTGCCTTCACCCTCGAGCCCGGCCCCCTGACTTTCCCAGCCGCTGCCTTCTCCCTCGAGTCCGGCCCCCTAATTTACCCCGACAAGGCTTTCAGCCCTGTCTTCAGCCCCCTGAGTTTCCCCGCCGCGGACTTCCCTGCTCTGTTGCTGTTCCCCCGGGCCGTCCGCCCGAGTCCCCCTTCTTGGCCTCTACCTTGCCCCCGGGCCGTCTGCCCGAGTCCCCCTTCTCGACCTCTGCCGTGCCCCTTGCCGCCCGCCCTGTGTTTTTCCTCCTCTCCCCAGCTGTGTCTTGTCATCTTGATTGGCCATGTGTGTATTTAAGTTCTTGTTTTCTGTTGGGGTTTTGTGGGTTCTTTTTTGTGTTTAGAGGGAGATAGAGTTTGTGTCTGGTTTGTTGTTGATCCTGTTGCCTTGAACAAAGTTTTTTTGCTGTTAAACAATCGTCTGTCTGCACTTGGGTCCTCCCTGCGCTGCTCAACCTTAACAAGGGGACCTTTTAATATTATTGCTTTCAAATAACCTAATGTATTACATGTGCATTATGTATTAATACATTTAATTCAGTTTCAGTTTTTTCAGTGGATGCATTGTCTAGTAAAAACAAGACCCTATATCTCACTGCATTGTTACTACTAGTTATGATGTCCCATATCAAGTGTAAAGACGTATTCTGACAAGTCCAGTTTTTGCTGGAGGTAGACTACTTCGGCCTCCCTCTCTCCTCAGCCGGTCCGGTGCTGTGGACATTATTTCTGAGTGATTTAGTTTCCCTGGAAGCAGCCCCTGGAAGGATCCCAGTGGTGGGTGGAAAATGAGCCGCAGCCAGATGCTGGTGAACGTCTGGGTGTTGGGGACACACAGCACACTCACATCCTATTGGATCCCACACACTCTGATAAGATTTTAAACAGAAACACTTTTCATTGCAGCCTGCTTTGTTCAGCACAGCATATTTCTCTTCAGTTCACACATACACTCCAAACAATGCACTAAATTAATGAACATATGGAAATAACACACAAAGCATCCCAGCCCATAGGGAGATATTAGGTCTGCTTCATGGCCAATTTATGGTGCTCTGCTCCCGGCCTGCAGCTTCTGACACGTTCACTAATGGACTCTGCAGAGAAATCAACAAAACTCTAAGGGAAATATGAATTGCAAAAGTATTATTCATATATTCAATCGACCACATTTAGCACCAACTCTGATAGAAATCCACACATACAGACATATTTTCCTCTGCATTTATGGTAAAATTCAATCTGCACTGTGTTTTTGCAGTGCCAGCATAAACCCACTGCATCCATTACACTTTAGAAAAGAGAAGATTCACAACAATCCCAAATATATTAAGAATATATGACAAATGAACTCAAACCATGATCACATCTTGTTTTAACAATCCATAGATTGTTTATCTAACACATACAAAAACCATCGTATCATAAAATGTTGATTATTTTACATTTAGAGGTATTAAAATAAAGCCAGTTAGGACTATGACACTTTGGAGGATGATATTGCGTGCGTTCAGCTTCTGATTGGCTTACATAATTCTCTTTGATGTTTTTCGATTTTTCTGTGACACAGTGCTGAGGCTATAGAAAATCATGTTTACTTTGTTTGAGTTTATTTTACATTACCTTCATTTCATACCAGCTGAAGATTTTCTTACTCTTGCAGCTTTTTTTTTGGTGGCATCACTCAGAGTATGAGCACACGGCACAACAGCTACCTTTATGAAATATAAATGGGCCTTTACCTACGCTAATATACAATCGACCACACACCTCCAATGTTTTATCGGGAAGAGTTCATCGTCATGCAGACTTGCGGAAAGAGTTTGAGTTTACCTTTTTTCTCATTTCAAAATAATAAGAGAAAGTGTTAAAGTGATTCAGATGAATGTTGGTGTGTGAGGCTGTGGACTAGAAATGCATAAATGTTTCCATAGAGCTGATTGGACCCTTCAGAGAGGACATCAAAAGTTATATAACCTGTATGTTTATGTGGTGGAGTCTGTGTGTGTGTGTGTGTGTGTATATGTGTGTGTGTGTGTGTGTGTGTGTGACCACCTAGCAGGATAACAAGAAAGGCGCCTATTCACATCAACTGAATACTGAAAGGTCTCGGCAAGTTGAATGTGTACTGTGTGTGTGTGTGTGTGTGTGTGTGTGGTCCCCTTACAGACATTAAGACCAAGTTTGAGTCATTTGTACAGAACACACACACACACACACAAACATACTCATGCACTGCATAAGCCGCGTTCACGCCACGTACTTTGCAGTACTTAGTGCCGGCACAGATACCTCATTCACACCAACGGTGTTTCAGGGCCGGTTCGGAGCTGGAGCTTGAAAAGCACCGGGTTTTCCTGTTCACACCGCAGCGGAGCAGCCTCTTAGCTCCGGAATCCGGTTCGTTTCAAGCACCAAAAAATTGTCCGGCTGGAGCAAAAGCACCGTATACATCACGCTTACGTCGAGGCGGGGGCAGGGGCGGGATCAACTCATGAACAACAACAAAAAGCCCGCGTTTTATTCCGTTTGTACACAACGATGGAGAAACTTAACAAGCAGCAGTGGTCCACTGAAGAGACCAGCTACCTGCTGGGAACCTGGTCTTCCGAAGAGGTACAGAGGAAGCTGGAGCACAATCGACCATTGTTGTTGTTGTCGGTGTCAGCTGTGAGGGGTTTCCGCGCGGTTTGGCTTTATGAAGCAGGCACGCAAACGGTTACGTCATGACGCAAACGATGACGCAATGACGCAGCACCAGTCGGACTCTGGGCGGTGTGAAAAGAGCCGGAGCTAAACCGAAGAACCGGTTCTGAACCTGAAAAGCTCTAGCACGGAGCTTGAACCGGAGTTGCGTTGGTGTGAATGAGTTAAGAGTGCCCCGGCACTTATTACCCCAGGGCACTAAGTACCAATCGCGTTCACACCGGAGTACTTTTCCCTGAGGGAAGATTACGCAAACTTCGTCTTCTTCTGCTTTGGGTTTACTGGCAGGCTGCAAACAACTTCACGGCGTATACTGCTGCCCGAATTCCCGGCCGGAAGTCCCCGGAGTTGGGGAAGGCTTCAGTAGAAGCTGCTGAGACTCCCAGCAGCTTCTACTGAAGCCTTCCGAGTAAATCGCGAGAACACCGACACGTCCTCATCTCCACCGCTCCCAATTTTTTTTTTGTGTTGCCATAAGTTATTCTCTCTCCGTTGGTGCGCGGGGCTAATGCTAATGCTAATGCCACAAATACAATGACGGCTTCACAAAACTTTTCAGAGTTTTACGGGGCGTGGTTTGCAATTCGCCCAGCCAATCAGAACTGCGGATAGTAATCTATCTCCCCAGGATAGTACCCCTCTCTAGCAGGCACTAAAAATGGGGGTAAAAGTACTCTTTTTGGTGTGAATGCAACATAAGGGGTACTAACGGAACTAAAGGGGAAAAGTACAGGGAAAAGTACTTCGGTGTGAACGCGGCTAATTTGTGTCTGGTTTAGCGATAGATTCAGCTACTGCTATGTTAGCCATTTGGTATACCTGCACTGCTAACTCCATTAGTGACGTATGAAAAAAGCTCTACGATCAGTTCACTGCTGTGTTTTGCTTTGATTTCTTATTTATATTCTATATTCTATCTTCTATCCATTTTGTGTTTCATGGGTTTGAATATTTGGCTTACTGTAAACATGATTTTCAACAAAGTGCAGGAACAAGCTGATGCAGAAAATCAACTGTTTATGATGCTTTCATCTTTTTACAACAGAATCACAGTGTGAATGTTTATAGAGGTTTAACTATTTCATTGTACCTTGAAATCAGATGCAGCCAGACCTGGAATGCTGTAGAGGAAATACTAGAAAGCAGAGCAGGGAGGAGTGATGAGGGAGAGGAAATGAAAAGAGATGAGAGGAGACAGGAGAGACATGATGTGTCTCCCAGATGTCAGATCTCACATCTGGATTATCACTCTGAGAGCCAGACAGGCAAGGAATAATGCAGCTGACAGAAAAAAAGAACTGCTGTATTCCATTGGACAAAATAATGGAGGCAACACAAAAGGAAAGACCCAAGAGATCCAAAGGAAGAAATATGAATAAAATAGTGCAGGAAAGTGAGCATGTAAACTATAGACATAAGTCAAACATATAGATGTGAAATAGTACAGGATAAAAAGCTGAATGTAAATGAACTACAGTGGACTAAAATACGGATTATTTTAATTATATATTAAAATGTGGACTGTAAATGGTTAAGCAGATCAGAGAGCTTATGGAAACATAAAACTGAAGAATAAAACATAGTTGCAGGGAAGGCTAGAAGCACACTTGACTCACACACAAAATGGAAAGTCATTTGTTTGCAGTGTGTCTGCAGCCAGAATATAATGAGAAACAGAAGTAGGTCATTGTTAAAGTTGGGAAGAGCGTGAATCTGCAAGTATTTACTCAGACCTCCACCTACAAAAAACATTTACATTCTTCCATTGCACATTTAAATTCAGGTGTTGTTATGGCAACGTCAGTGGCCAAACAGCCACATTTACTGCTGCAAATACGTTCAAACATGCTGTTGACACGTAAAGCAGTGGCAACTATGCCACCATTTCAGCTGACTTTTTCTCAGAAATACTGTCACATAACATCCATATATTTCAGTGCTAGGTTGATGCTTAGCGAAGCGAACTATGAAACACTTTAACTGACAGGACTCCGGATCAACTGTGTACTATAAGGTAGCTTCTAGCTTCATGTCGAACAGTAAGTCAACATTTCCCAGAGAGCTTTCTTTGAAATCACCAGGTAACGCTAAAAAACATTACATTTAGATTGTATGACAAAGTGTTTATTTAATATATCTGGCTAGCTATAGCTACTTGCTTTAACGGTTTAGCTTACCCCCGCGATTCAAAGTAACGTCAACGTAGCTGTAATTTATGCTTTGCTTACATGTTCGCATAACTTGGAAGTTTACTGACATTTACATACCTTGTTTACCTGGCTCAAGTGGTGGCTCTGGGGTTGTTGTGTGACACCACTTGAGAATTGTCGTCTTTTTTAAGAAAAATGTTCTTATGTCCATCTTCAAAAACTCTGAGTCCGACTGACAGTTTATTTTAAACATTGTCACAGCTCACAGGATAGGTGTCAGCATGTCACTGCTCTTCAGAGGGTCACGCTAGGAAGCAGTCCATGGAAGTCTTCTTGTAATCTGCTGCCAAGGTGGGATATATACTCAGATCTTGTACTTCATTAAAAGTAGAAGTACCAGAGTGTAGGAATACTCTGTTACAGTAAAAGTCCTGCATTCAAAATGTTAGCCAAAGTAAAAATAGAAAAGTATTCTCATCAACATATAGTTAGAGTAGCGACAGTGAAAGTAGTGATTGTGCAGATTGGTCCATTTCAGAATAATATATATGATATGTTTTATAATGATTGATCATGAAAGTGTTCTCAAAGCTGGTGAAGGAGCAGCTAGTCTGAATGACTTTGTATACTACAGGGTAGCTTGTGAATTTACTCCAGGTGGAACTAAAGTCTGATTTAACACTTAGATTTAGATTAGATTTCACATCATTCATCCACATCTGTGAGGTAAATAAAGGTATTAAATAAATGTAGTAGAGTAAAAGTACACCATTTACCTCTGAATTGTAATAGAGTAGAAGTACAAAGTAGCATAAGTAAAGTACTACTAGTATCCTAACATTGTGCTTTAGTAGTGTACTTGAGTAAATCTACTTAGTTACTTTCAGTGGCGTTTCTATATGTACAAAAGTGGTGGGGCACAAAAAACTCAGATGTCTATAGCTTCTGCAGTGAGGTTCATGGCTGCTGAGGCACTGGCACTGACTCTTCAGGTTTACAAATATTATATTTTGACCTAAATCAAAATATAATATTATTTTCAAAACTTTTTTAGTCTGATACTTCAATTAATTTTAAACAGACAGTTCAACAGAAGGATACCCTAAAAATGTAATTTTATCATTTAAATATTGAATTGTTCTCTCTTAGTAAGATCCCCTTTTCAATTAAATGGTGGTCTTGCCTTGACTTGAAGATGAAGTCCATTTGCCTATCCCTCTGGACAAAAATCTCTATTACTTTTTTGTAAAAGTCCTCCTTATCTTCTTGTAGTTTCAAAAGTCTATCATAAATCTAAATGATGGATTTATGATTCGAAAATGATAAAAGTAGGGTAGAGATGTGGATATTATCCGGCTGAACAAAACGTGCATTTATCTAACAGGTACGTTTCCCACAGACCTTATTTTGAGCTATTTTCTAAAATCCTATGGAGAAATCTCATTGCTTTTTTGTGGAGGGAAGCCATGCGCAGCTTACTTCCTGGTTTTAGGACGCGTCTCTCTCCTCCTCTTCACACACCACACTTTTCGCAGCACACGTACTTACAGCCAATCAGCTCTGAATGATGTGAGATGACGTATGGTGGGGATGGCAGCACAATGCCCCTATGGTCATTATTTTTTGCCACACACATTAAATAGGAAAATACTCTGAGCATGCGCAGTGTAGTTTTTACAGTCACCGTTCACTTAGACCAGTGTTTCTCAAACTTTTTCATACCAAGGACCACTTAACCAATAAAAAAACACTCGCGGACCATCTAACTCCACAAATATCCAAAAACACGTCGTTTTTTACAAATCTGCTGAAAATGGCACAAACAAGTGGCAACATGTGTGATGAAGGTGTTTATCTGGGCTATATCATGCAATCGAAAGTGAAACTTAAGCTCGTTCCATTGCGGAGATATTCCCGCGATAGTGCGAAAAACTTAAATAAATGTATTTATTTCAAATGTGAAATTTTACCAATATACTCACGGACCACTAGTGGGCGCTCACGGACCACCAGTGGTCCGCGGACCACACTTTGAGAAGCACTGACTTAGACAGAGAGAGGGAGGGGCAGGATTGGGTTTTGTCCCACATGGCTCTTAACAGCTCAATAGAGAACCGCAGTGACGCGTCCTAAAACCCGGAAGTAAAATTCTTCCGGTTCCTTCGTCAAAAACGCAATGCAATTTCTCCATAGGATTTTTGGAAAATAGCTCAAAATAAGGTCTGTGGTTGACACACATTTAAGAGACGGATCACGTTTTGTTCAGCCGGATAATCTCCACATGTCTACCCTACTTTTATAATTTTTGAATCATAAATCTAGTCACCAAAAGCGAAATGCTAACGTTATGCTATAAATGAACTACAAGCCAGTACAGCAGCACGGTCGCACGACTTCAACGTCACGCCAACTTAAGATCGTTTCAACTGACTTGCACTGAAACTGCACTTTGAACACTTTAAATATATTAACATTTTAAACTGTATACCCCGGTTATCTAGGCCCTTTTTGTTTTGTTTAATGTATACATGTCACACTGTGGGAAACGATATTTCGATATTTCTGGATGTATAACACATGTAGAATTTTTGACAATAAAGCTGACTTTGACTTTCACGTGCTTGCAAATTTTAACAAAGCTTTTCATTTTAGCCACACTGAATTTAACTAGAAGTCATGGCTGTCAATTACCAGTCTGATATCGTTTTACAAAGATGACAAGAAGAGTGTAGATAGAGGAGAGAACCACTACAAGTCAGGACACTCAGTAAAACAATGCAGCCTAGATGAAGGTGTGCTTACCGGTGTTGTCAGGGCTAGCATGAGGGACAAGGTTTATAGTGTCGGTGAGTAGGGATAGCAAGAATACCGTTAACCTAGAGTTCATTAATTCCCATCAATAAATCCATTTGATGTGTCACATGAAATCTTTATTAGGCAAGGCAAGTTTATTTATATAGCACCTTTCAACACAAGGCAATTCAAAGTGCTTTACAAAAAATGAAAGACATTTAAGAAAATGGCATTTAAAATCAGTCATTAAAAAGAAAAGCTAATAAAATAAACATTAAAAGAAAAAATACATGGATAAAAGTTATAGTGCAGTCTAAGATATGAATAGTTCAATTAAAAGCAGCGACAAAAAGAAAAGTCTTCAGCCTGGATTTAAAAGTAGTCAGAGTTGCAGCGGACCTGCAGGTTTCTGGGAGTTTGTTCCAGATATTTGGAGCATAATAACTGAACGCTGCTTTACCATGTTCAGTTCTGACTCTGGGGACAGAAAGCTGACCAGTCCCTGAAGACCTGAGAGATCTGGATGGTTCATAATTTAGCAGGAGGTCAGAAATGTATTTTGGGCCTAAACCATTTAGTGCTTTATAAACCAGCAGCAGTATTTTGAAATCTATTCTTTGACACACAGGAAGCCAGTGTAAAGACTTCAGAACAGGAGTGATGTGATCCACTTTCTTAGTGTCAGTGAGGACTCGAGCAGCGGCGTTCTGAATCAGCTGCAGCTTCCTAATAGATGTTTTAGTGAGACCTGTGAAGACACCATTGCAGTAGTCGAGTCTACTGAAGATAAAAGCATGGACAAGTTTTTCCAAATCCTGCTGTGACATTAGTCTTTTAATCCTAGATATGTTCTTTAGGTGATAGTAGGCTGATTTAGTAACTGTTTTAATGTGACTGTTGAAACTCAGGTCAGAGTCCATGACTACACCTAGATTTCTGGCTTTATCTGTTGTTTTGAACATTGCAGACTGAAGCTCAGCGCTAACTTTTATACGTTCTGCCTTGGCTCCAAAAACCATTACCTCAGTTTTATCTTTGTTTAATTGGAGAAAGTTCTGACACATCCAGTCATTGATTTGTTCAATGCACTTACTCAGTGTTTGAATTGGAGCATAGTCTCCTGGTGAAATTGTTACGTACATTTGTGTGTCATCTGCATCACTATGGTAACTTATTTTGTTGTTCTTCATTATCTGAGCCAGTGGTAGCATGTAGATGTTAAAGAGAAGAGGCCCCAAGATTACAAATATTACACACCAGAAAACACAGAAATATCCATGAAATAAACATACAGTAGGCTATAAACAATTAAAGGGATAATTGGGAAGGTATTACAAATGTAAATATATTTTAAATAATAAAACAATCCCACCACCACAGGTATCTACAGGAGAAGAGGGAATTCTCTCCACAAAATGTGAATGCCCATGTGGAGAATGGAAATGCAGTCATGCGGCTGCATTAGCCATCTTTGCCATCCACAGTTTCAGCTGCACTGACTCCCCCTGTCAGTGGAAGAAGCCAAAGGCAGCTAAACGTACGCATTCAGTGGATGAGCTATTTCCTCCAACCAATAACTCATTCAACCTGCTGACAAGAGAGCCCACCTCCGAAGATCGTGACTGGCTGAGGGACAGACTCGGGGGCAGGTTCTCAGGAATTTCTTGTCTTCTCTCCCCCGAGCCAGAAGAGGAACACTACAGCTTGGAAACACTTACTGTTCCTGAAATTCTCAAATCTGTTGGGCATCAGGGACCTGAGGCAATTGTGGCAAGCATTTACATTTACTCGCCGTTGCAATGTTGTGGTTGTTAGAGTGTTAGGTTTCCTGTCAGCTCGTCTGTTGGGAAGATATAAAATATTAGTTTCATGGAAGTCACACCGTCACATATAAGAGCATTAAGACATACAGTACATAGGCTAAAACAAAACATCTAAAGATATAACCTTGCACTTTGTCTCGTGAACATTTTCACTATTTTGACATTTTTATAGATGAAAATTTAACTAAAGAAATAAATGGTAGATTAATCCATATTGAAAATAGGTGTCAGCTGCTACACTAATTATAAGTTATATTTCTTAATTAATTAAGATAAGATATTACTGTATTGATCCCAATTTGGGAAATGTTTGTTGCAGCAGCATAACAACAAAAACAAAATATAAGTTATTATATATACAAAAGTATGTGAGGGATGGAATATTAAATTGAATATAAATGTACATGTGATTTTACGTCCAAGAGAAGCTATGGAGCAGAGAGTTCTCTGCCAGCCAGAGGTGATTTGTTATTAGTTCAATATGTCAAACTGATTTCCCTGACTACAATCTTTAGCTACATGGTGAAACGTTATGCTGCTTGTACTAATTAGACTTATCATATAAGCGACACAGGTTTTAATAGGATGTATTCAGTATCTTTACTTACATGGACATGGACAAAAATGTAACGTCAGCTTACCTCATGGCACGAATCCAGACTCTCCTTTGGAAAACATTGGTCGGGAAACGATAGAACGAGCACGTTTCATGCAAAGACCTGTGGCTGCAACCCGGAGCAAAGCAACAAAGCATTGCGTAGCTAACTAGTAGCGCTAGCTTTAGCTAACGTTAGCTAACGAAACGAACTGCCGAGTAAAATTGGAAAACACTAGTAATTAATTATTCTATAATTTGTAAAACTACGGTGTTAAAAACGACAATTTAAAAAATACAGATTCTAATGGTCAGATATAGATATACAGATACTAGAGATAGGCAGGTACTTGCTTTCAAGCACAACACAGGGGAAAACAAACTTAGCGGGAGTGTTTACGTGTTAGGCGTAATGACGTACAACGGCCTCGACAATTTCTGTAGTCCTATTCAGCCACTCTGTAACAACCAACGTTTTTCAGACACGTAAACTCTTCAAAAATCACCAGTGGGGTCACTGCTGATGTATTTAATGTCGTAGAACAAAACGTGATTTATCTCTTAAATTTGTGTCAACCACAGACCTTATTTGGAGCTATTTTCCAAAACCCTATGGAGAAAATGCATTGCTTTTTGACGAAGGAACCGGAAGTGCTAAAAATGCTAACTTACTTCCGGGTTTTACGACGCGTCACTGCGGTTCTCTGTAGACACTAATTAGAAGAACACATACTAAAACAGCAATGTACAGACGAATCAGATGATTAAACATGATCTTAAAATATATTTTATATATTTTTTAATTTATTTTTTGCATTTTGTTGTAATCATTATTTTAATACTTTCTGCTGACACTAGGTGGGGCTGTGTACTTTACACCCCTGGTCTGGTGCATTCGGACATTCTCATGAGAGAACAGCTGCTGTTTTCATCTGATATAAAAACAGCTGGTCCTCTCCATCCTGCTCTCACTGCTGCTCCTTTCTGCAGGAAACGCAGAACAGAAACACAATGTAAACATGTATTACTTATGAATAATAGTTTGGTCTAAAATCACACTACGCAGAAATATCTGTGAGAGACATAAAAAGGCTGTTGTGTCTCATCAAATGTGTGAGTTTGTTTATGTGTTTTGTCTGTCATTTCCTGTTTTATTTTGTATTTACCTCTTGTCTTTCATTTCAGGCCCTGTTTCTTCCTCCCCGGTAGTAGTAGACCGATTCACCAAGATGGTGCACTTTATCCCTCTGCTTAAACTTCCCTCTGCCAAGGAAACGGCAGAGGTCATGCTAACCCATGAATTCAGGATTCATGGTTTCCCCAGTGATGTGGTGTCCGACCGAGGTCCCCAGTTCATCTCCATCTTCTGGAGGGAATTCTGCAGGCTCCTAGGCGCCACCGTCAGCCTGTCTTCCGGCTACCACCCCCAGTCCAATGGCCAGACAGAACGCCTAACTCAAGACCTCGAGACCTGCCTCAGATGCCTCGTGTCCCAGAGCCCGAGGTCATGGAGCGACCGACTCACCTGGGTGGAATACGGCTTCTACAGGTCTCTTCCCCTTCTACTGCGCCTATGGATATCAACCCCCACTGTTCCCAGCAAACGGGGAGGAGGTCAGAATCCCGTCTGCGCACGTCATGGTCCGACGTTGTCGGAAGGTCTGGGCCGGAGCTCGGCAGGCACTCCTTCGGACATCCGCTAGGATGAAGGCAGGAGCAGATCGTTCCCGCCGTGCGGCTCCCGTCTACAGATCGGGTAAGCGAGTCGGGTTATCCACTAAAGACTTACCCCTACATGTTCATTCCAGGAAGCTGGCACCAAGGTTCGTGGGTCCTTTCCCAATTCAGAACGGTATCAACCCTGTCGCGGTGCCTCTCCGACTCCCCAGGTCTCTCAAGGTTCACCCCACATTCCACGTCAGCAAAATCAAGCCTGTTCAGGAAAGCGCCCTGGTTCCCGCCTCCAAGGCCCCTCCACCACCCCGGATCATCGACGGGGCCCTGGTATACACGGTCAAGAAGCTACTAGTGGTCCGCAAACGGGGCCGAGGACATCAATACCTGGTCGAATGGGAGCGATACGGTCCTGAGGAGCGCTTATGGGTAGCTCCCGCACTTATCATTGATAAGACTCTGATCAGGGACTTCCACGATCGTCGCCCTGATCAGCCTGGGCCGTCAGGAGTCGTCCCTAGAGGGAAGGCACTGTTGTGTCTCGTCAAATGTGTTAGTTATGTTTATGTATTTTGTCTGTCATTTCCTGTTTTATTTTGTATTTACCTCTTGTCTTTCATTTCAGGCCCTGTTTCTTCCTCCCCTTGTGTGTTTTTCCCGCCTTCATCAGTGTCTGCCCCGCCCCTGATTGTTTCCACCTGTTTCCACTCACCTCATGTTTAAATAGTCCTGTCTCTCACCTGTCCTGTGTCAGTTCGTCTTCTTTGTTTTTCCGAATGGTCGTGCCAAGCCTCAGCTCTGAAAGGATCGCTTTCACTCATGTCAGGTTTTGTTTCTTTTGTTAAGTTTTGTAGGCTTAAGTTTTTCTTAAGTTCTCTTTTTGTTATGCCTAGTTTTTTCCTCCTTGTGAGCACCTTTTGTTATTTCCAGTACCTACTCTGTTAAGAGGGATTACCTGATCTGTGAAATTAAAATGACATTTTTTGTCTCTGGGTCGTGAATTTGGGTTCATCAGTTTGTGTCGAGATCCTGACAAAGGCCCAATCTAATGCAGCTGAAAACACTTTATTTGGATGTCAGTGATCTGTTTGTACTTGTCATTTTGAGGACTTGAAGAATAACGGTTGGGAGCTTTATATGGCATGAGTATCAAGCCATTCTGTTATGTTATAATTCAATTGTAATTATACTTACCATCATTTACAAAAGTTAAAAAAAGGTTTCAACACAAAAAAAAATCATGTTCAGATGTAAAAAAAAATCATGTTCAGATGTGATACGATAATAATAATAATACTTTATTGTAAGATATGAAAGAAAGAAGAAAAAGAAGGCTGAGAAGGATCTGATCAACCATCCACTGTCTCTGCTGTCAGGGGCGCCATAAGGGGGTGAAAAGTTAGGACGATTCTAAGGGCCCGTGACTGACAGGGGCCCCAAAACATTTTAGAACATTAAGGAAAAAAATGTAAGTAACCTTTCATCAATCATCAACAATTAACATTAATATAACGTGAAATTGATAATGTACTCACTACTCACTAAACTTACGATTAATTTCACTTTTTTTCTTCCAAAAATTAATTGTCCAAAGCCTCTGTACACCCCCCTCTATTTACATGTAATGGTTTGGTCCTGCCTCCAAACGCTGTGCGGCACCGGACTTTCTGGCAGAGAGTGAGAGCATGAGGAGCAGGGATGCTAGTACTTACGTGTGTACGATGTCTCAACGACTCACAAAGTCAGGCTTTCAAAAAGGAAAAGAAAGGAGAGAAAGACAAGAGAGAGGGACTAAAGGGCGACAGTATGTCACTCAGTTTTTCCAAAAGAAAAGGTGGGTGTGGTCCATGAGTGGTGGAAATTAGTCTGTTAGCTAAGCTAAGTCCATTGTAAATAATAATTGTAATGTTTTGCTGACATTAAGTACTGTTAATATCTTCACAGAAAATACTGAGGTTTTTCATTTCACTCCTCTTTTAGCTGACATTTAATAAATGCAAGTACATTTTTAGCAGCTATTCATACTAAATCAGTTGTCCCTCCCCCTGGTGCCAGGACCAACAGATCCATCTCTAGGCTCAGCAGCCCTGTCCCCCCATAAGACTTTGCAGCAGGGACGTGCACAGACATTTGGAGGGGCTATTGCTCTAAACTGGAATAAGGGCCTCCCCCCGAAAAAAACATAAGACCTTTTGAAAATTGTAACTTGTTTTAATGTAAAAGAAACCAAACGATTATTACATCAACAAAATTGAACAGTGATTCACATCTCATAACAAAATAAGCTAAGGCGAGTACTTGCATTCGGTGACTTGATTTAAAAAATGTTTTGCGGTCCATATCTCATTAAAATATCTAATGTTAGTAACTATTAAAGATAAAATGGGGACAATTCTGTTCTAATGTAGTTTGACCATTGTAACTGCTGTGCAGACATACGGATAAAATAGGGCCTCTAACTAATTACCTTAAATAAACTCACTAATTAATGAAACCAGTTCAATACGCATTATTCTTATTCTTATCATTCTTTATGAGCGCAGTAATGGTAAGGTATCTAATTACTTAGTTATTTAGTATTCCATAACTTAGTAACAGAGATGGTCAAACTGAAGTGGTAGAGACATGGCAGAAATCCTACAATGAAGCGGGACAGTGAACTGTTCACCCGTGAGAGGGCGATCAAGAAAAGAGAGCGAGTGGCGCGTTGAGGGAGTTTACAGATGAGAAGACACAGAAAGACAGAAGCACAATAAGAACAAGTAGGCGCTATATTTAGGTGTTTTTTTTGTAAATAACCGACGGTATCAAGAGGAAGTAAAGTCCCCTGGTTTGTCCTTTATACCCTAACTGCCATGAGACAACTCAAAATCAAGTTTCCAAAATCCGACAATGAGGTGGTCTTAACGCACCGGCAGATGACAGCGCTGACAAAGTGTGTTTCCCGCAGCGAGACGCTACGATACTAATTGTGGGCTTATCATGTTGATTCGGCCACAACAGAAAAAAGACAAACAAACTCTCGCTCTCTCCAGAGGGGCAGGTCAGCCAAAAAGGCCAAACGGGCCGTTGCCCGGGCAACATTAGCCCGTATCTGTGCACGTCCCTGCTTTGCAGTCTTGCCATGCTGTCCATTGAAAGCCAGTTGGCTAGAAAGCTGGACTTCAAGGACTTGATCAGTGACTTTGCCTGTAATGTCGCATTTCCACACGGCCTCGCTCGGTATGGTTAGGCCTCGTTAGGACTGGCGCATTACCGTTACAGTTTAGGAACTGGGGTAGTATCTATAGTAACGCAGTGTAGGCGGAGCCGTGATGTCATTTTCAATGAGTGCCCTAGAAAAACAACACAGCCGTTAGCTGTTAGCCCTCAGAGCTCACAGCTATCTGTTCAGAAACTAGACAAAAGTTAAACAAGTACAAACCACAGACTGTCTGTGTCATGGCGAATACAGTCGCTGCTTTATTTATGTCTCTATAGGCCGTTGTTGTGAGTGTGGACGGTCGGAGCATTTACAACGTTAGCTTAGCCAATCTCCATTTAGACAACACGCATTTTAAAAGGTTTTCTGCCTGCCGTCTGTCTGCAGACTTGTCAAAGCATTAATTCATGGTTTTTACTAACCGGTATCAGTATGTTGTTACTTCGGCATCATTTAGAGACGTGTATTACAATTAAATCACGGTCAAAATATGTTCACCCTTGCCAGCCATTCTCTCTCTAGTTTAGCATGCTCAGCCCGACTCAGCCTGGTTGTTCCAGGCCCTAGAACCACAATTTTATGGGGCCAGAAAAACTGTGAATTAGGACCCGCTAGCCGGTATTAGGCCAAGTGGAAACGCAACCAAAAACGGGCCCCGCACGGCTCGGCACGCTTAAAGCGAGCTCCTCGCTGCAGTGAAAACGCGCCATAAGAAGGCTAGGCGCTGGGCTCTTGGTGAGTAAGGCTGAGCCAGGGCTCGTAATAACTGTTAAAGGGCAAGGCTATCGTAACGATATTGGATCACTACACAGAAGATGCATGATGAGAAAAAGACTGAGAACAGGTAATAGGCTCTGATTTAGCACCACCATCAGGCCTTTTCACTTCCATTTCCGTTTTGTTGTCCGTTTACACTTTAATACCCGCTTATTTTGTAGTTGGTATGTATATTTAATAAAAACATCAGCTGCTTATGTTATTTTTTTATGTTATAGCATTTTATAAATGATAATATAATAATACTTTATTTTAATTTAAGAGGTCACAAGTTACATTTATTTTGATTTTTAATGTTCCATTCAAAAATGTTATTAAAAAGGCATGTACTCCATAAAAGATGACTATTGAGGTCTATTGTCAGGAATGTTAGTGTTATATCAAATAGTGAATTCTACTGCAGCAGAATGTTGCACGTCTGCACAGTGTTATAGTTTCACCGCTCAGTGTCAGTAAATATTGTGCAGTTAGTATTGGACTACAAGATAGATGCAAGCCTGTACAGGTAGAGTTATTTAAAGCAGTGGTTCTCAACTGGTGGGTCGCGACCCAAAAGTGGGTCGCGGACCCGTTTCGAGTGGGTCGCGGATGTGTGAGTGAAGAAAAAAAAATAGGGAAAAAAAAATATTGGAATTTCTTTTTTTGGGGAAAAAGTCAAACTTTTATTTTGAAGGCCCGATTTTCTAACGCTGTGCATGCAGTCTGCGTTGGACTGGAAGTACCGGAGACCATAAACGGTTTTGAAAACTTCTGTCACATAGTGATCATCTTCTCAATAAAATATCTTTGCTGATGTTTTTATTACGCAGAGTGAAGCAGGTAGGACCCAAACGCAGATTACACTTGACGATACCTTTATTTCAAGGCTTTAAATAAACTTGGACAAACAAAACACTCTTCGGTGAACTGGGTCACATACAAAAGAAACACCAACACTGAACACAGGACGAGACAAGACTAAATACAGGGAGGGATAATTACCAGACAAGAAACAGCTGGGCAGGGGAGGAGAAACACAAGGGCCACAGGTGAGCACAATCAACTAACTAGACACAGGTGAGGAGGGAGGAGAAAACACAGGGACACCAGGGAAACTAACGACAGGAGGAAAACATGACAGAGAACAGTGAAAACACCCAAACCTAAACATAGACCTGTGACCTGACATGACAACCGTGACAGAACCCCCCCCTCAAGGGACAGATTCCAGACGTCCCTAAACCCCAAAACAAAAATCCAACACAGTCCAGCAGGGTGGGTGGAGGGGGTCCGGAGGAGGGACGTATCCCTAGGCCACCAGGGTGGGTGGAGGGGGTCCGGAGGACGGGACTAAGCTGACCGCCCAGGAGCCCAGTAGGGGACCAGGAAGGGATCTCGGGCGGACGGCCCGGGGGAAAGGCAGAGTCTAAGGTGGGGAACTCGGGCGGACGGCCCGGGGGCAAGGCAGAGTCCAAGGTGGGGGTCTCGGGCGGACGGCCCGGGGGGCAAGGCAGAGTCTAAGGTGGGGAACTCGGGCGGACGGCCCGGGGGCAAGGCAGAGTCCAAGGTGGGGGTCTCGGGCGGACGGCCCGGGGGCAAGGCAGAGTCCATGGTGGGGCGAAGGCCACAGCGGGCGAACTCAGGGGGCCGAGCATGAGGGCGAAGGCAGCGGCAGGAAGAGTCAGGGGGCCGGGATCGAGGACGAAGACCAGAACGCTCCGGAGGCCGGGCAGGACCCGGTGTCGGCCGGACAGGAACCGGAGCCGGCGGGACAGGCTTCGGCAGGATCCCCCACGGAAGAGGACCAGGAGTTGGCAGGACCCCCAGCAGGAGAGTGGTTGGCGGGACCTCCAACGAGACAGGACAAAGGGTTGGCAGGACCCCCGGCAGGGGAGTAGACGACGGGACCTCCAACGAGACAGGACAAAGGGTTGGCAGGACCCCCGGCAGGAGAGTAGTCGGCGGGGCCTCCAACGGGACAGGACACAGGGTTGGCAGGACCCCCGGCAGGAGAGTAGTCGGCGGGGCCTCCAACAGCACAGGACATAGGATTGGCAGGACCCCCGGCAGGAGAGTAGACGGCGGGACCTCCAACGGCACAGGACATAGGGTTGGCAGGACCCCCGGCAGGAGCGTAGTCGGCGGGACCTCCAACGGGACAGGACATGGGGTTGGCAGGACCCCCGGCAGGAGAGTAGTCGGCGGGGCCTCCAACGGGACAGGACAAAGGGTTGGCAGGACCCCCGGCAGGAGACTAGTCTGCGGGACCTCCAACTGGACAAGACATGGGGTTGGCAGGACCCCCGGCAGAGGGCTAGTCTGCGGGACCTCCAACTGGACAAGACATGGGGTTGGCAGGACCCCCGGCAGAGGGCTAGTCTGCGGGACCTCCAACTGGACAGGACATGGGGTTGGCAGGACCCCCGGCAGGAGACTAGTCTGCGGGACCTCCAACTGGAC
The DNA here is from genome assembly GCA_902827135.1 of Harpagifer antarcticus. Taxonomy (NCBI): domain Eukaryota; kingdom Metazoa; phylum Chordata; class Actinopteri; order Perciformes; family Harpagiferidae; genus Harpagifer; species Harpagifer antarcticus. The sequence continues at coordinate 292,913 of CADEHL010001015.1, forward strand.
AAGACATGGGGTTGGCAGGACCCCCGGCAGAGGGCTAGTCTGCGGGACCTCCAACTGGACAAGACATGGGGTTGGCAGGACCCCCGGCAGAGGGCTAGTCTGCGGGACCTCCAACTGGACAGGACATGGGGTTGGCAGGACCCCCGGCAGAAGACTAGTCTGCGGGACCTCCAACTGGACAGGACATGAGGTTGGCAGGACCTCCGGCAGAGGGCTAGTCTGCGGGACCTCCAACTGGACAAGACATGGGGTTGGCAGGACCCCCGGCAGAGGGCTAGTCTGCGGGACCTCCAATTGGACAGGACATGAGGTTGGCAGGACCCCCAGCGGAACCTCCAACGGTACAGGACATGGGGTTGGCAGGACCCCCGGCAGAAGACTAGTCTGCGGGACCTCCAACTGGACAAGACATGGGGTTGGCAGGACCCCCGGCAGAAGACTAGTCTGCGGGACCTCCAACTGGACAGGACATGGGGTTGGCAGGACCCCCAGCGGAACCTCCAACGGTACAGGACATGGGGTTGGCAGGACCCCCGGCAGAAGACTAGTCTGCGGGACCTCCAACTGGACATGAGTAGGGGCTTGAGTGGGGACTCGAGAGAGGGCTTGAGAGGGAACTTGAGAGGAAACTGGAGAGTGGACTCGAGAAGGAACTCGAGAGGTGACTCGAAAGGTAACTCGAGAGGGGACCTGAGAGGGGACTTGAGAGGGAACTCGAGAGGAGACCTGAGGGGAAACTTGAGAGGTGACTCGAGAGGACACTGGAGAGTTGACTTGGGAGGTGACTCGAGAGGACACTGGAGAGTTGACTTGAGAGGTGACTCGAGAGGACACTGGAGAGTTGACTTGGGAGGTGACTCGAGAGGACACTGGAGAGTTGACTCGAGAGATAACTCGAGAGGAGACCTGAGAGGAGACTCGAGAAGGAACTCGAGAGGTGACTCGAGAGGTAACTCGAGAGGGGACCTGAGAGGGGACTTGAGAGGGAACTCGAGAGGAGACCTGAGGGGAAACTTGAGAGGTGACTCGAGAGGACACTGGAGAGTTGACTTGAGAGGGGACACGAGAAAAGACTTGAGAGGGGACCTGAGAAGGAACTCGAGAGGTGACTCGAGAGGTAACTCGAGAGGGGACCTGAGAGGGGACTTGAGAGGGAACTCGAGAGGAGACCTGAGGGGAAACTTGAGAGGTGACTCGAGAGGACACTGGAGAGTTGACTTGGGAGGTGACTCGAGAGGACACTGGAGAGTTGACTTGGGAGGTGACTCGAGAGGACACTGGAGAGTGAATTCGAGAGGGGACTAGAGAGGGAATTCGAGAGGGGACTCCGGTAGGAACTTGAGAGGGGACTTGAGAAGTGTCTGGAGGGGAGACTTGAGAGAGTTGGTTCGCCAACAGAACACGGGGTGCTGGAGTCGGCCGGTATGCTGACAGGACTCGAGGAGCTGGCGTCGGCTGGAGAGCCAGCAGCAGACGAGGTGCTGGAGTCGGCCGGTACGCCGACAGGACACGGGGAGCTGGTGTTGGCTGGGGAGCCAACAAGAGACGAGGTGCTGGAGTCGGCCGGTACGCCGACAGGACACGGGGTGCTGGCGTCGGCTGGAGAGCCAGCAGCAGACGAGGTGCTGGAGTCGGCCGGTAACGAGGAGCTGGAGTCGGGGCCATGACTGATGGGGCTGGTACTTGAGCCAGAACCATGGCTGCTGGGGCCGGAACTGGGGCTGGAGCCATGGCTCTTGGGGCTCGGGCTGCTAGCTTGGCCTTGCGACTCCTTTTAGCAGCCGCCTGAATACTCCGTGGACCTCCATAAGCCAGACGAGTACCCGAGAACGGATCCTGGACAGGAGCAGGAAATGGGGAAGAAGCAGGGGTTGACTCCAGACGGAACACACCGAGACGTTTATAGTCAGCAGGCTGGAAATCACACACCCAGATGAAGTTCAACATCCAGCCAGGTAAGAATTTCACCAAGTCTGGTTTCTCCATAGCCAACCGGTGCGCCTCTACCAGAGCGGCCTCCTTCTGCAGAACACTGGACGCTCCCTTCCACCAATCATAGCAGCAAGCCAAATCAAAGGAAAAATTCAATAATTCCAGCTCGAACGGATCATCTGCTGGGTCCATTTCTGGTTGGTGCTTACTATTACGCAGAGTGAAGCAGGTAGGACCCAAACGCAGATTACACTTGACGATACCTTTATTTCAAGGCTTTAAATAAACTTGGACAAACAAAACACTCTTCGGTGAACTGGGTCACATACAAAAGAAACACCAACACTGAACACAGGACGAGACAAGACTAAATACAGGGAGGGATAATTACCAGACAAGAAACAGCTGGGCAGGGGAGGAGAAACACAAGGGCCACAGGTGAGCACAATCAACTAACTAGACACAGGTGAGGAGGGAGGAGAAAACACAGGGACACCAGGGAAACTAACGACAGGAGGAAAACATGACAGAGAACAGTGAAAACACCCAAACCTAAACATAGACCTGTGACCTGACATGACAACCGTGACAGTTTTTTCGAGTCTTCTGGCCAATCAGAATCAAGATTGTTGCCGGAAGGCCCCACGGAGAATAACTTTGCGGTAGAACTCTTCTTTATACATCCATGGTTACAACTTCAGATATAAATGAACACATAATGAAATATGACCCACGGTCTGATGACTGACAGGTCACAGAACAATGGGAGCTATCTACCCTTACCCACAATTTAAAGTAAGTCACACAGACTATCTCCTCTTTACTCTTCTCGCAGCAAAATGTCAGAACAAAGTGAAAAACAAACAATGGCATAAAATATTATTAATATGTCGGGTAGTAATAGATTTATTTATTTTCTTCTCAGTGTACCAGAATGCATAGTTTATGTTAGTATTTCTAAAAATCTCCTGGGGGAGAATCCCCCCAGACCCCCCTGCTGGGGTTGGGTTTTCAGCGTGTGTGCCTTTTTATATAGTTCAGCTTTAATTCCATCATCTCATTAAACCTTTTTAAAAGCATACTTTAGTTCTGTGAAGGGATGTGAGGGATATATGCACTGTACTTCACTTTTATTAATATTGTATGCTGAAAAGCGTATATATTACAGCACGATTTTTTGTTGAATAGATTTGAGTGGTTCAAAATGTTGGGTCGCGATGTATTGACCAAGTAAAAAGTGGGTCCCGAGGCCTGACCAGTTGAGAACCACTGATTTAAAGCATCAATGAGTGGGTTGGGTTCTGGAGGTGTTTACAGCATTGTGCTTGGTTGGCGTGGCCTGGGCCTGGTGGTGGGGCCCAATGTGATATATTTTCATGGGGCCCAAAATCCCTGGCGGCGCCCCTGTCTGCTGTAATACACACTCTATAACCATTAAAGCAAGAATCAGGCATTGGGACAACAAAAATAAGCCAGTGAATATTTTCAGTTTTAAGAAACATCTGCTGTTACTTACTTTTATGACTGCAATCACTCAGAGTGGACTTTATTAGCAGACTGAGCTCTGCAGAGCTCCAGCAGATCACAAACACCATCAGTAATAAAAGAGCAGGCCATGTATGTGTCAGCATTTAAATAAGGATGTTCAGATCTCAAATGTTTTGAACTCCTCACAGGCCGTAAAGTTAAATGAAACAATCTGAAGAGATAGCTTTTACGGACAGTTGAAGAAAGTGTAAAGCGTCTGCCATGGGGAGTTCATGTTGTATTTAAAGTGTGGGCAGCGGGCTCTGGTCTTTAAATACATGCAAGAGATTCAGATAAGTTCATGATCTCCACCAGTGTAAAGTAACTAAGTAAATGTACTCAAGTACCGTACTTAGGTACCATTTTTGAAGTACTTTTACTTTACTTGAGTATTTTAATTTAATGCCACTTTGTACTCCACTACATTCATTTAACATGTTTAGCTACTTTTCAGAACTGTAAACACAATGCATTTCTAAAAATAAACCAGTACTTTTTAAGGTACAGAAAAGTAGAAATATCCAATGTAACAACAAGTCAGAAGTTGTTTATCTACAACAGTCAAATACTACTTGATGCAACATTACTATCCAATAAGTATAATAATAAATCGAACAAGCACACACAGCCGGATGATGTTAAAGGCTGCTTAATATTTCAAAACATTTTTAAATGAAAAAATACAGGTCACATCATGCTGAAATGATGTGATGATATGATATGGCTTTTGCAATTTGATAGTTATAAGAAGTGAACATTCAAATCACTGCAGAAGTGTTCTTGTGTTTCAAGGAGTCTGTATGGAACCGAAGGAACGCCGGAGTGTGTATTGGTAGCTGAAGAGGTGAAAAACTGAATATCCACTCAATTCATTAATGAGATTTGAGCTTAATCGTAAGAGGTTTAAACAGCACTATTAAAAAGCATCAGAGACCCAACATAACTTTTTTACCATGAGCAAGAACTTGGACGACCATCTTCCTGGACTTCTTGGGTTGCAGCAAGAGATTTAAATAAAGTACGTCTAATAATATAGCGTGTGCGTCAAGCAGAACTCCAGTAACAAGCGCAACCACCATCCAAATGCAACCTCTATTGATGGCGATCTGCAAGATGATAAATGACAAGAAACCCTGGCATGATGCCCTGCATGCCAAGGGGCATGATGCTCACAGAGAGCGAGGGAAATTACCCCGGAGTCTGAGCTTAAAGCAGCATATCATTTTGTCCTCATGCGCCAATGAGCAGCTCTCATAGAAAAGAACGAGACTCCGCCTCCCACGCTGTATCCAGTTCTTATTATACATCCATGGGTCAGTCACACACAAGTCACAGCCATAAGGCGCATTCACACTGCGGTACTTTTCCCACAAAGGTTCATGAGAACTCTTTTATCACGTTCACACCAAAAAGAGCCGGTACTAAAATTAGTTCATGAGAACCTTTTTACCCCCTCGAAAGTCCCTGCTAGAGAGCAGGGACTTTCGAGCGGCTCTTTTGTGAGAAAAGAGCTATATTTCTGATTGGCTGGGCGGATTGCAAACCACGCCCCGTAAAACTCCCAAAAAGTTTTGTGAAGCCGCCATTTTATTATCCTCGCATTAGCATTATTAGCATTAGCATTAGCCCAGCGCAGAAACGCAGAGAGACTAACGTATGGCAACACAAAATAAAACATGGGAGCGGTGGAGATGAGGAGGTGTCGGCGTTCTGGCGATTTACTCGGAAGGCTTCAGTAGAAGCTGCTGGGAGTCCCAGCAGCTTCTACTGAAGCCAGTCCTCAACTCCGGGGACTTCCGGCCGGAGACTGTGGGCGGCAGTATACGCCGTGAAGTTGTTTGTAGCCTGCCAGTTAACACAAAGCAGAAGAAGAAGAAGTGACGTCAGCGGCTTCATTTGCCTAATCCTCCCCCAGGGACTTATTCCGGTGTGAACGCGATCTGTACTTAGTTCATGAGAACTAAAGAGTTCTCATGAACTAAGTTCTCATGAACCTTTGTGGGAAAAGTACTGCGGTGTGAATGCGCCTATTGTCTCCCCTTTCACGCAAGCCCCCAGGAAGTGCGCCGGACTCTGTGCCCACAATTCGTTGTGTCAGTCACTACCCGATCTGCAGCTCTGCCCGATCTGCAGTGCGCATGTGCGAGATGGTCCGCCATATTGGACAACTCCGGACGGCAACCCAAGTAGGACAACATTGACACAGTGGCTTTTGGCAAAGCTCAAAAAGAAAACTCGAGAGAGATGAGTTATTGTTATTACAACGTGCCTTCACTATTATTTAACAACTCTTTTCATTGGGTTCTTTTATTTGGGGTTAAGTACATTGTCAGAATAAGTGAGGAATGGATTTAACTTCTGTTAGACAGCTATACAATCTGGTGCCACTAAATGTTTTTAAAGCTCGGTTGGATGCTACTCAATCGGAAGCTATTGGTATCTGTTTATGTGGATAATTATGTAAATGATGCTGTATGATGTCCTTTTGTTGTTCTATTTATGTTTTTATGTTTCATGTGGAACTACTTGAGCAGGTCTCCCTTGAAAAAGAGATCAATGATCTCAATGGGATTTATCTGTCTAAATAAAGGTTTGAAATGAAATGAAAATATGCCATACATTTTTGCACACATTCACAGTAAATATGTATTCAGTATGATAGCTGTCTAACAGAAGTTAAATCCATTTCTCACTTATTCTGACAATGTACTTGCCATGAGACTGGGTTGTAAGAGCGGTTCGAATTCTCTAGATCAGTGGTCACCAACCAGTCGATCGCGATCGATCGCGCACCGTTAAAAAAAAAAGTAACAAAAGATATAAAAGTAAAAAATATATAAATAATGTTTTTTTTTAATAACGTTATTAGATGTAAGCCTATCATCCACCACCCCGTTATGACACAGACAGTCTCCATAGGCGGCGCGTGAGGCTCAGGTTTGGGAAGGCTAAATAACTTTTTTTTTACCTGACGCTGCCCGCCTCCCGTCTATAGAAAAGAGATAAACTCAATGAAAGCACCGCCTGCTGACCAATCAGAGCTCAGTGTGCAGGGTTTAAATATATCAAGTCATATTACAGGATAAAGGAAATAGAGTTTAAACTGCCGTAGCCTATGCAGAGAAGACCCCGACGTGTCGCAATTGTCATTCATATCACATCATTAATCAGATCATCGATCATATAATATCACAATATTTCCTTATCTGAGTCAGCTTCTCGAGACGTATCTGGCCGTGAAACACTTACATTGTCACATATACTGTATGCAGAAGTATTATTTTAAGCAACACATTAAGTTGACGAACCACTCAAATGTAATTAAATTCAGATCCACTCGTGTCTGGGGCAGTGATCATGGACCACTATTGCGGTAAGCATGTTGTAACTTTCGGTTGTTGTTGTTGTTGTCATTGTCATCTCCGGGTATCCCGTGTGCCTGTTCTGTTGCTGATAGCTTATTATCTTAACTTAAAGGTGGGCTAGGTAATTTTGGAGAAACCAGCTCGAGTGCGCTGGAATTTGAAAATACACAGCCGAAATCTGCCACTTCCTTACAGAGCCCCTCCTCCAACACACACGAACGTGCACATGACCAATGAGGGCACGAGATAAGTTTGTGCACAGATGGAAGGCTGACAGGCAGGTAGGCCATCCAGTTACTTTAGCCGGGCCGGCTCAGATGATTGGTCGTGCTTTTTACAGTACCACGGCTTCCACAGATGACATTTTTTTATGGATTTGTTGTCAAAGTACTTAAGATATTCATTGCTATCGAGACGTTAAGAGCATTCCATGGAATATAACAAAAAGTGTATCTCGAGCCGGTTTCTCAAACTTACCTACCCCATCATTAATCGATCGTTTTAAAACTCTTGATCACGGCAACTGCCTGACGTTGTAATCACACGTTACTACAGCTTAAGCACTCACAACTCTCCTTCTCTTAGCGACTGTAACTCCACAGTTGCCTACACTCTTTTCAGGTTTGCTAACGGTAGCTACTTTAGCTTGATAGCTAGCCATGGCTCTTTCCCCACCCTCGGGTGTTATTTCCTGCTCTTCCTGTCTCATGTTTGGTTACTTCCCTACCTCCTTTACTGGTACCGATACATGTGTTAAATGTAGTATAGTTGTTAGGTTGGAGGCGGGAATCATAGCCATAGAAGCCCGGCTCCGCATCTTAGAAAGTAACTCAGCTACAGTAAAGCCCATGTTAGCCGGTGCGGACCGGCAAAAGGTAGCTCCTATTAGCCATCCCCCGGCAACTCCCGAGCAGCAGGGAGACTGGACGACTGTTCAGAAGGGGCATAACACGAAACCCGCAGGTCCCCACCAACCCGTTCACGTATCTAACCGATATTCCCCACTTAGCGAGACACCCGCTGAGAAGCCAACTCTGGTTATTGGTAGCTCTATTCTGAGACACGTGAATTTAGAGACCGAAGCCTCCAGTCACATGCATTCCGGGGGCCAGAGTGGGCGACGTTGAGGCGCATCTTAAACGGCTGGCTAAAAATAAACGTAAATACAGTAGGATTGTTATTCACGTCGGTGGTAATGATGTTCGTTTACGCCAATCAGAATGCACCAAACTTAATGTGGAGTCAGTGTGTAGATATGCTAAAACAATGTCGGACACCGTAATCTTCTCTGGTCCCCTCCCCAATCTGATCAATGATGACATGTATAGCCGCATGTCATCATTTCAGCGCTGGTTGTCTTGGTGGTGCCCAGCAAACAATGTGGGCTTCGTAAATAATTGGACAGCCTACTGGGGAAAACCTGGTCTGATTAAGAGAGACGGCATTCATCCTACTTTGGAAGGTGCAAATCTAATTTCGGCCAATTTGCTGATTTTGACCATAAAAAGCGATTGGAATCATACATAAATCACATTTACAACACAGATCAGTAGAGACATTTTATTATTATTACTATTTAGTTTTTCTTTAGTTGTTTTTCCATTACATTGGAGTATGACAGGTGAGGCTCTGCCTCCCCTGCCTCCCCTGACTGCACGTCGCTGGTTACTAGACTACAAAGCATTAGTCAAAAGCTCCTGCAGCAGAAACCTATCTGTTAGTGCTAAAGCCAAATTTAAGGAAGAGATTCCACCAATACTTAACTCGATAGCATGTCTGCATGTAGGGGAGGAAACTTATACAAAATGTACACCACCCCAAATTGATCATGTTATTGATAGTGCTACAGATGCGCTGCGAATAAAATTAGACTCTGTTGCTCCTTTGAAAAAGAAGAAAATAAAACAACATAGATTAGCTCCATGGCATAATGCCGAAACCCGCAAAATAAAGCAAAAGTCGAGACAACTTGAAAGGATATGGCGTTCCACTAAACTTGAAGAATCTCGTTTAATTTGGCATATTACTCTCAATGAATATAAGAAAGCACTGCGTAAAGCGAGAGCAGCCTACTACTCTTCATTAATAGATGAGAATAAGAATAATGCAAGATTTCTTTTCAGCACTGTAGTAGGGCTGAACGATTAATCGATTTTAAATCGAAATCGCGATTCGAGATGATGCGATTTTCGAATCGCAAAGCCTGCGATTTTTTTTTAATTTTTTTTTTACTTTATAAAAAAAGTTGTGTGTCAGTCATCCACACCAATCAGAAGTGCTGTGCTCCACATGTACCAACCATTGTTAACCAATCAGAAGTGGCCCAAGGTAACTAAGTATACGCCCAACAGCAACACTTCACGTGAAACGCCCACGTGTGAAGACATTTCTAACACCCTAAAATGTCTGCAGCCGCGCCAGAAGAAACGTTGGATAATTTAGTCCCGAAAAAAAGCAGCACTTCAGTGGTCTGGACATATTTCGGGTTTAGGACCACAGATGTGGGACAAAAGCAGGTTTTTTGCTCCACATGTCAGGGAAAAGTCGCTACATCCCGAGGCAACACAACAAACCTTTATCAGCACTTGAAAAGGCACCACAGGCAGGTATATGACGAGTGCACAGCCAGAAATGCAGTGTTTCGTCCCGTAGCCCAGTCTAGCGCTAAGCAAGCTACTGTTTCAGAGTCATTTGCGGCCGTTACGCCGTATGAAAAGGGCTCACGAAGGCACCGTGAGATAACTAATTCGATAACGCACTACCTCGCTAAAGACATGGTTCCAATCACCTGCCAAGTATTTTTTAATGCTCCATCACATGTTTCTATTACAGGGTGAATCTTAAACTGAAGCTTGACTTTAAAGCAACGGAAGTTTCATGTAAGTTTAGTTATTTCACTCATAGCTCGGGGTGCTAGAGACGGGAGCACGTTGATACGACCTTCCTAGCCGGAGATATGGCCGCATTTTACAATAAACCTCCGTTGGGTAGCTTAAAAACAAATATCGCAATTCGAATCGCAATCGCAATTTTTTTCAGAAAAATCGCAATTAGATTTTTTCACAAAATCGTGCAGCCCTACACTGTAGCCAGGCTGACAGAGAGCCATAGCTCGATTGAGCCTTCTATTCCCATAGCACTCAGTAGTAATGATTTTATGTGCTTTTTTAACGATAAAATTGTTACTCTTAGAAACAAAATTAATGACCTCTTGCCTTTGACCAGTATAGTGTTATCAACAGCTCCCGGAAACGTAAGTTCTAATATTACACTAGATAGTAAACTAGAATGCTTTTCAGCCATAAACCTTGAACAATTAAATTCAATGATTCTCTATTCTAAACCATCAACGTGTATGTTAGACCCAATTCCAACTAAGCTGTTGAAGGAAGTTTTTCCATTAATTAGCACTTCTTTATTAAATATTATGAATATGTCTTATTATCAGGCTATGTTCCACAATCATTCAAAGTAGCAGTGATAAAACCACTTCTTAAAAAGCACAACCTCGATCCAGAGGTTTTAGCCAATTATAGACCTATTTCTAATCTTCCGTTCCTCTCAAAAATTCTTGAGAAAGCAGTCGCAAAACAGTTGTGTGATTACTTAAAAAACAATGATTTATTTGAAGATTTTCAGTCTGGCTTTAGAACACATCATAGCACAGACACAGCTCTGGTTAAAGTCACAAATTACATTCTAATAGCCTCTGACAAGGGACTTGTCTCTATTCTTGTTTTGCTCGATCTCAGTGCTGCATTTGATACTATCGATCATGATATCTTATTGCAAAGACAAGAGCACTTAGTTGACATACAGGGAACTGCTTTAGGCTGGTTTAGGTCCTATCTATCTGAACGCTCTCAGTTTGTACGTGTCAATGATGAATCTTCCACGCAAACCAAAGTTAGCCATGGAGTGCCACAGGGCTCAGTGCTCGGACCTATTTTGTTCACATTATATATGCTTCCGTTAGGCAATATTATAAGGAATCATTCTGTACATTTTCATTGTTATGCGGATGATACTCAACTATATTTATCAATCAAGCCTGATGAAATTAATAATCTAAATAAAATTCAACACTGCCTCAAGGACTTCAAAACGTGGATGACCTTACATTTTTTGATGTTAAACACGACCAAAACTGAAGTTATTGTACTTGGCCCGAAGAATCTACGAAACAAATTATCTAAAGATATACTAACTATGGATGGCATTAAGTTGGCCTCCAGTGAGACTGTAAGGAATCTTGGTGTTATATTTGATAAGGATTTATCCTTTAACGCCCGCATAAAATCAATTTCAAGGACCGCCTACTTCCATCTATGTAACATTGCAAAAATCGGGCATATCTTGCCTCAAAACGATGCAGAGAAACTAGTCCATGCATTTGTTACTTCAAGGCTGGATTATTGTAACTCTTTATTATCAGGGTGTACCAAGAAGTCAGTCAAGTCGCTTCAGCTGATTCAAAATGCTGCAGCTCGTGTACTAACCAGAGTTAGGAAAAGGGACCACATTACTCCTGTTCTGGCTGCCTTACACTGGCTCCCTATAGAACACAGGATAGAATTTAAAATTCTTCTTCTCGCCTACAAGCATCTGCAGTCTCCGAAGCCTGATAAGGATGTGTGTGTACAAAATGCAACAATCTCTTACTGATATGTGCTGGGTCCAGGCTCAAGGGCGTATGGCACTCTCAACTCTTTCCAGGACATGCTGGGGCCCTGCCTGCCTAGAGCTTTGCCGATATCTGTGTTGATAGGTAATAGATTAAGAGCGGTGAATCATCTTAGATACAGGAAGCGCTCAAACGTTTGTGTGAGTTTATCTAATTTAGCAGTGATTCCATGTCAGCCACAGCTTGTTACAAAAAACATGACTGATAGTGTGTTTAATAAACTTAAACTAGCTTTATTAAATGTCAGGTCTTTGGCAGGAAAAACATTTTTAATCAATGATTTTATCACTGAGCACAATCTCGATTTTATGTTTTTAACAGAAACTTGGATTGAACAAAATAACAGTGAAGCTGTTCTTATCGAATCAACCCCTCCCAACTTTAGTTTTATGAGTCAGGAAAGAATGCATAAGAAAGGGGGTGGAGTTGCTATTCTGTTCAATGATTCTCTTCAATGCAGGAAGACATCTTATGGGAACTTTGCTTCTTTTGAATATGTGGCCCTTCAGCTGAAATGCTCCTCTCGAGCTCTGTTCCTAAATATCTATAGACCACCCAAATACTGTGCAAGCTTTTATGATGACTTTACTGAACTGCTGTCTATAGTGTGTATTGACTTTGACCGTTTAGTCATTGTTGATGATTTTAACATCCATGTTGACAACCCTCAAAAGAACTGTTTTGTGTTCTTGATAGCTATGGACTGACTCAGCATGTGCGGAGCCCACGCACAATAAGGGGCACACTCTGGACTTAATTATCTCAAAGGGTCTGAATATCTCTGAGGTTGTGGTGACTGATGTTGCGCTCTCTGATCATTCCTGTGTTTTCTTTGAGAGCTCTATTTCTGTTCACAAAAAAGTTCAAAAAGAGGTAACCACAAAGCGATATTTAACTGAAAATACTAGGGAAATGTTTACTCATAATTTTTCTTCCACACTTGCCCCTGCTAACATCTCAGTAAATGAGCTAGTAGATACAAATATTATAGATGCCATTGCTCCAACTAAGGTAAAGGAAGTGTCTGGCAAGAAAATATCTCCATGGAGAAAGGCCATGACCGTGAAAACAGAAAAAAGAGAGTGTCGAAAAGCTGAACGTAGGTGGCGAAAAACAAATCTCCAGGTTCACTTTGAAATCTATAAAGAGAGACTTGGCCTTTATAATTTGGAATTGAAAAACACACGACAATCGTTCTTCTCTGACATCATTACCAAAAACAAAAACAACGCACGTGCCTTTTTTGCTACCGTCGACAGACTAACTAACCCCCCAGTGTCAGTAGCCTCTGAATTTCTATCCACCAGGGCGTGCAATGATTTTGACTCCTTTTTCACTGACAAAATTCAGAAAATCAGACAAGCAGTCAATGCTTCTGCATCAGGAACAGCAAATGTGTTGTCTCTGTGTCCACTTAACATCAATTCAAACACCATGACACAATTCCATCAGATTAATGATAAAAACCTAGAGGACATTATACAACTTCTGAAATCCTCCTCCTGCTGCCTTGATATTATTCCAACGGGATTTTTCAAAGATGTTTTGCCTTGCATGGCCTCAGATCTACTTCATATAGTAAACAAATCTCTTCACTCAGGTATTTTTCCACAGGCCCTGAAAACTGCAGTCATTAAACCGCTCTTAAAAAAGAATAATCTAGATGCTACAGTAATGAACAATTATAGGCCCATATCAAACCTCCCATTTCTAGGTAAAATCATTGAAAAAGTTGTTTTTCAACAGTTGAGTAATTTTTTGCATTTAAATAACTGTTTAGATGTGTTCCAGTCAGGCTTTCGTCCAATCCACAGCACTGAGACTGCTCTTGTAAAGGTATTTAATGACATCCACTTAAACACAGACAGTGGCAGAACTTCAGTGTTAGTATTATTAGATCTCAGTGCTGCGTTTGACACTGTTGACCACAGCATATTACTAGACCGACTGGAAAACTGGGTGGGACTTTCGGAAACAGTCCTAAATTGGTTTGAATCCTACTTAAAGGACAGAAACAACTTTGTTTCTATAGGTAAATACACATCTGAGTTGACAAATATGACATGTGGGGTTCCTCAAGGCTCCATCTTGGGGCCTCTTCTCTTTAACATCTACATGCTACCAGATAATGAAAAACAACAAAATAAGTTACCATAGCTATGCTGATGACACACAAATTTACGTAACAGTTTCACCAGGAGACTATGCTCCAATTCAAACACTGAGTAAGTGCATTGAACAAATCAATGACTGGATGTGTCAGAACTTTCTCCAATTAAACAAAGATAAAACTGAGGTAATGGTTTTTGGAGCCAAGGCAGAACGTATAAAAGTTAGCGCTGAGCTTCAGTCCGCAATGTTCAAAACAACAGATAAAGCCAGAAATCTAGGTGTAGTCATGGACTCTGACCTGAGTTTCAACAGTCACATTAAAACAGTTACTAAATCAGCCTACTATCACCTAAAGAACATATCTAGGATTAAAAGACTAATGTCACAGCAGGATTTGGAAAAACTTGTCCATGCTTTTATCTTCAGTAGACTGGACTACTACAATGGTGTCTTCACAGGTCTCACTAAAAAATCTATTAGGAAGCTGCAGCTGATTCAGAATGCCGCTGCTCGAGTCCTCACTAACACTAAGAAAGTGGATCACATCACTCCTGTTCTGAAGTCTTTACACTGGCTTCCTGTGTGTCAAAGAATATATTTCAAAATACTGCTTCTGGTTTATAAAGCTTTGAATGTTTTAGGCCCAAAATACATTTCTGATCTACTGCTAAATTATGAACCATCGAGATCTCTCAGGTCTTCAGGGACTGGTCAGCTTTCTGTCCCCAGAGTCAGAACTAAACATGGTAAAGCAGCGTTTAGTTATTATGCTCCAAATATCTGGAACAAACTCCCAGAAACCTGCAGGTCCGCTGCCACTCTTACTACTTTTAAATCCAGGCTGAAGACTTTTCTTTATGTCTCTGCTTTTAATTGAACTATTCATATCTTAGACTGCACTGTAACTTTTATCCATGTATTTTTTCTTTTAATGTTTATCCATGTATTTTTTCTTTTAATGTTTATTTTATTAGCTTTTCTTTTTAATGACTGATTTTAAATGCCATTTTCTTAATGTCTTTCATTTTTTGTAAAGCACTTTGAATTGCCTTGTGTTGAAAAGTGCTATATAAATAAACTTGCCTTGCCTTGCCTTACATTATATGTTTTTATTTTACCAGGATGCAGTGACACAAATATTTGGGAAGGCTTAGCCTTCCCTAGCCTACAGTACCCGCCGCCCCTGACAGTCTCTGGTTTGTACTTGTTTCACTTTTGTCCAGTTTCTGAACAGATATGAGGAGCTGTGAGCTCTGAGTGCTAACAGCTAACGGCTGCTGTTGTGGTTTTCTGATTCAACGTCAGTGACGGTAGGCTGAGATCCTCACCGCTGATTGGCTACAGCGCGTCATTTGCATCAACCGCGTCTGTCCGCGTCTTTGCATTGACTTTACATGTAATCGCGCCGCCCGCAAAAATCGTATCACTTCAGGTGTGAACGCACCAATGGTCTATGCACGGATAAAGAATGTTGTTAGAATTTTGAATTTGTAAGAATTGTGTTAAAAATAACTAGTTTCAATGTTAATGCTAAATGTTGCACTTGCATGCAGCTTCAGTGGATAAGCCTCACAGTTAAAATGGCACTTCATGTTATCTGCTAACTGCAAGATGTTATTTTTGTATTTGTTGTTGTTGCTGTCAACAAAATAATGTACTCATTCACTCAAACAAATGGAAATACATAAGCTACATACATTTATATTTAGGATTGTCCATCCATCCATCTTCTCCCGCTTATCCGTAGTCGGGTCGCGGGGTAGCAGTTCCAGCAGAGAGCCCCAAACGTTCCTTTCCCTGGCCACATCAACCAGCTCTGACTGGGGGATTCCAAGGCGCTCCCAGGCCAGCGAAGAGATATAATCCCTCCACCTGGTCCTAGGTCTACCCCTCGGTCTCTTCCCAGCTGGACGTGCCTGGAACACCTCCCTAGGGTGCCCAGGTGGCATCCTTACTAGGTGCCCGAACCACCTCAACTGGCTCCTTTCGACGCGAAGGAGGAGCGGTTCAACTCCGAGTCCCTCCCGGATGACCGAACTTCTCACCTTATCCCTAAGGGAGACACCAGCCACCCTGCGGAGAAAACCCATCTCGGCCGCTTGTATCCGCGATCTCGTTTTTTCGGTCATGACTCATCCTTCAGAACCGTGAGGGTAGGAACGAAAATGGCCCGGTAGACAGAGAGCTTTGCCTTCTGGCTCAGCTCTCTTTTGCGGGGTCCCGTTATTTCCTATGAGAGCTGCTCATTGGCGCATGAAGGCAAAATGGCCCAACTTTTGAGAGAGCGAAACGTCACAGATTACCCGTCATGCCATGTCAGAGCAGAAGAACCCGTATGTGCGCTCACAGAGCATGTGCCTCTTAAGCCCCGCCCCCGAGCTCCCACTCTCGGCTCACTAGAATGAATGGAGAGAGAAAATAAATCTAGATCGGGCTTTTAGTGCATTTTTATTTTAAACCGAACCGGTCCTGGAACCACGTTGGTGTGAAAGGGGCATGTGTGACTGACCCGAGTTTGCACCTCGTCGTTCTGATAGCTCCGCCCCTTCGCTCCAACCCCCCTCCCTCCCCCCACATCTACAGGTGAAAATTACTTTTGCGACACATTCATCGCAATAAGTGTAGCAAAAGCCAAGTCCACAGATTCGTCGATTTATACTGCCACAGAGCAGATTCGTGACGTTGTAATGACTGATTTGAGAGGTTATAATAACCAAGTTGCAGTTGTAATGGAAAAAATATTTAAAACATATATATTTTTCTGCAAGTGAACATTTCATCACTAAGTTAATTATTTTTTCTACAAGCTACAACATTTTTTTTTTCCTGTGACTTCAAATTTGGTTCACAGATACGTGGATATTTTATACAAGTGTAGATGTATACACACAAGCTCAGATTTTTTTTCTGCAAGTTCTCACATTGTACTCTACAAGTGCTCACATCAGGTTTTACAAGCTCTCGCATTTTGCACCATATCTACCTTCATATATGTGGCCCCTGAACTAAAATCTGTTTGACTCATTGATCTAAATCAACTTGTGAGTTTTTAGCCTGAAAACCAGTGGTGGTTCTAGAACATTTTACATGGGGTGGCAAAGGGGGGGCAAGAGGTCATGCCAGGGTGGCATGGGTGGGCGGACAGTAGGGGTGTTGAAAATAATCGTTTCTACGATGCATTGCGATGCAGACGTGGACGATTCGGTACCGATGCAGTGACGGAAGATAATCGGTTATAGCGTAGTAACGTTGCTTCCTGATTTTCCGGCCGCGGCTTTACTATAAAGTTTTTTTTTTCTGTCACTTTAATATCAAATCGGTCCGTGAAGCAGAGATCAGGCAACAGACGTGACAGCGGCACAGCAACACCAAACACGGAGCTGTCTGCTTTATCCACCAACACAACACCACCAGTCCAGAACCAACAGCAGAAGGATCCGCTCTGAATCACTCCGTGTCGCTGCGGCACAGGGATTTATGTTTTTCAAAAATAATCGCGTTACAATCATGTCAGGTTTTTGGTGGATTTAATTAAGTCTTGGATTGCAAAGTATGAATGTCCTCTAGCAATTTGCAGACGATATATACGTGTGTAAAGTTTGTGAAGGCAGGCGGAAAAAAGCTTCCGCGATCACCGTCTCCTCTCCGTTCCTCCAAACCCCGCCCCCTCCCTGAAAATAATGAGTGACAGGCTGATAGTGACCCGATTGAAACTTTATTATTCACTTAATCACTGAGATATAATGAAGCTAATTTAATCTCATACATTCATGGGATTTATGTAACAGTAAGACAGAGAATGTAAGTGTGCACCCACATGCAGTATTTTAGTTTGTATATGCTATTGTAAATACTCCTGTTGTCTGCTGTGTTCAGACCATAGACTGTATATATAAATGGACGTAGGGTCCGTGACGTCACCCATAGTATTCTGCAGAGTTGCCGTGAAGCCCTAAGTAGGCGGAGTCGGCTACTAACAGCTCGACAGTGACGTCAGAGTCTAACTCCCGCCTTCTCCAAATAAGGGCAAAGAGGTGGAGCCGAGGCGGGACAGGGCGGGACCTGCTGCCAACGAGCGTGACGTTCCAGACCTAGCTCAGGCTAAGAAGCTAAGCTAACATGCTCTCAGTATTAAGTTAACAACCTATGCTAACAACAGTCTATGCTAACAACCCAGCTTGCAGTCACCGCTCCTCGTTCCCGGCATACAACGTTGACTAAATCATCCATAATTGGATTGTTCAAATGTGTACTGTGAAGGATATCATAAAGCCTTAATGCAATCGAATGTAAATGTCACGGTTGAGTGAAGGAAGCAGGACCCAAGCGCAGATAACTTTGATAAACCTTTATTTCAAGGCTAAAATGGAACGAATACAGAAAAACACAGAACACTCACCGGTGGAGTCCGTCACCAACAAAAGAAGCACCGACACTGAACACAGCACGAGACAAGACTAAATACAGGGAGGGCTAATTACCAGACACAGGTGAACACAATCGGTAAACGAGACACAGGTGAGGAGGGAGGAGAAAAACACAAGAGCCACAGGTGAACACAATTAGCTAAACGAGACACAGGTGAGGAGGGAGGAGAACACACAGGGACACTAACGACAGGAGGAAAACATGACAGAGAACAGTGAAAACACCCAAACTTAGACAGAACTGTGACAGAACCCCCCCCTCAAGGGACGGATTCCAGACGTCCCTAAACCCCAACACAAAAATCAAAAAAAAATCCAGCAGGGTGGGTGGAGGGGGTCCGGAGGAGGGACGTAACCCTAGGCCACCAGGGTGGGTGGAGGGGGTCCGGAGGACGGGACTAAGCTGACCGCCCAGGAGCCCAGTAGGGGACCAGGAAGGGATCTCGGGCGGACGGCCCGGGGGCACGGCAGAAGCCGAGAAGGGGGACTCGGGCGGACGGCCTAATGGCAAGGCAGAGTCCATGGTGGGGCGTAGGCCACAGCGGGCGAACTCAGGGGGCCGAGCATGAGGGCGAAGGCAGCGGCAGGAAGAGTCAGGGGGCCGGGCTCGAGGACGAGGGCAGCGGCAGGAAGAGTCAGGAGGCCGGGCCCGCGGACGAAGACCGCAGCTCACAGAGGGTCGGGATCGAGGGCGAAGACCAGACAGCTCCGGAGGCCGGGCAGGACCCGGTGTCGGCCGGACAGGAACCGGAGCCGGCGGGACAGGCTTCGGCAGGATCCCCCACGGAAGAGGACCAGGAGTTGGCAGGACCCCCAGCAGGAGAGCGGTTGGCGGGACCTCCGACGAGACAGGACAAAAGGTTGGCAGTACCCCCGGCAGGAGAGTAGACGGCGGGACCTCCAACGGCACAGGACACAGGGTTGGCAGTACCCCCGGCAGGTGAGTAGACGGCGGGACCTCCAACGGAACAGGACATAGGGTTGGCAGGACCCCCGGCAGGAGAGTAGTCGGCGGGACCTCCAACGGGAAAGGACATGGGGTTGGCAGGAACCCCGGCAGGAGAGTAGTCGGCGGGGCCTCCAACGGGACAGGACATGGGGTTGGCAGGACCCCCGGCAGGAGAGTAGTCGGCGGGGCCTCCAACGGGACAGGACATAGGGTTGGCAGGACCCCCGGCAGGAGAGTAGTCGGCGGGGCCTCCAACGGGACAGGACACAGGGTTGGCAGGACCCCCGGCAGGAGAGTAGTCGGCGGGGCCTCCAACGGGACAGGACACAGGGTTGGCAGGACCCCCGGCAGGAGAGTAGTCGGCGGGGCCTCCAACGGAACAGGACATAGGGTTGGCAGGACCCCCGGCAGGAGAGTAGTCGGCGGGGCCTCCAACGGGACAGGACACAGGGTTGGCAGGACCCCCGGCAGGAGAGTAGTCGGCGGGGCCTCCAACGGAACAGGACATAGGGTTGGCAGGACCCCCGGCAGGAGAGTAGTCGGCGGGGCCTCCAACGGGACAGGACACAGGGTTGGCAGGACCCCCGGCAGGAGAGTAGTCGGCGGGGCCTCCAACGGGACAGGACACAGGGTTGGCAGGACCCCCGGCAGGAGAGTAGTCGGCGGGGCCTCCAACGGAACAGGACATAGGGTTGGCAGGACCCCCGGCAGGAGAGTAGTCGGCGGGGCCTCCAACGGGACAGGACACAGGGTTGGCAGGACCCCCGGCAGGAGGCTAGTCTGCGGGACCTCCAACTGGACAGGACATGGGGTTGGCAGGACCCCAGGCAGAGGGCTAGTCTGCGGGACCTCCAACTGGACAAGACATGGGGTTGGCAGGACCCCCGGCAGAGGGCTAGTCTGCGGGACCTCCAACTGGACGGGACATGGGGTTGGCAGGACCCCCGGCAGAAGACTAGTCTGCGGGACCTCCAACTGGACATGAGTAGGGGCTTGAGTGGGGACTCGAGAGAGGGCTTGAGAGGGAACTTGAGAGGAAACTGGAGAGTGGACTCGAGAAGGAACTCGAGAGGTAACTCGAGAGGGGACCTGAGAGGGGACTTGAGAGGGGACCTGAGAGGGGACTCGAGAGGAGACCTGAGGGGAAACTTGAGAGGTGACTCGAGAGGGAACTCGAGAGGGGACTAGAGAGGGGACTTGAGAGGGAACTCGAGAGGAGACCTGAGGGGAAACTTGAGAGGTGACTCGAGAGGACACTGGAGAGTTGACTTGGGAGGTGACTCGAGAGGACACTGGGGAGTTGACTTGAGAGGGGACTCGAGAAAAGACTCGAGAGGGAACTCGAGAGGGGACCTGAGAGGGGACTTGAGAAAAGACTCGAGAGGGAACTTGAGATGGGATGAGGGAAGGGACTAGAGAAGTGACTCGAGGAGGGACTTGAGAAGTGACTAGAGGTGGGACTGGAGAAGGGACTAGAGAAGGGACTCGGACAGCTGGGGCCAGAGCTAAGGCTGGAACCATGGCTGCTGGGGCCAGAACTGGGGCTGGAACCATGGCTGCTGGGGCCTGTACTGGGGCCGGAACTATGGCTGTGTGGGCCGGTTCTGTAGCCGGAACCATGACTCTTGGGGCTCGGATTGCTAGCCTGGACTTGCGACTCCTTCTCCTAGAAGCCGCCTGAAGGCTCCGTGGACCTCCAAAAGCCAGCCGAGTTCCAGAAAACGCCTCTTGGACAGGAGCAGGAACTGGGGCGGAAGCACTGGTTGACTCCAGACGGAACACACCGAGACGTTTATAGTCCGCAGGCTGGAAATCACACGCCCAGATGAAGTTCAACATCCAGTCAGGTAAGAACTTCATCAAGTCCGGTTTCTCCATAGCCAACCGGTGCGCCTCTACCAGAGCGGCCTCCTTCTGCCGAACACTGGACGCTCCCCTCCACCAATCATAGCAGCAAGCCAAAGCAAATGAAAAATGCTGTAATTCCAACTCAAATGGGTCATCTGCTGGGTCCATCTCTGGTCGGTGCTTTCTGTCACGGTTGAGTGAAGGAAGCAGGACCCAAGCGCAGATAACTTTGATAAACCTTTATTTCAAGGCTAAAATGGAACGAATACAGAAAAACACAGAACACTCACCGGTGGAGTCCGTCACCAACAAAAGAAGCACCGACACTGAACACAGCACGAGACAAGACTAAATACAGGGAGGGCTAATTACCAGACACAGGTGAACACAATCGGTAAACGAGACACAGGTGAGGAGGGAGGAGAAAAACACAAGAGCCACAGGTGAACACAATTAGCTAAACGAGACACAGGTGAGGAGGGAGGAGAACACACAGGGACACTAACGACAGGAGGAAAACATGACAGAGAACAGTGAAAACACCCAAACTTAGACAGAACTGTGACAGTAAAACATGATTGATGAAAGTAGTAAATCGGTCAGATTTGACCCAAAGACAACAGGAGGGTTAATGCCATATTCACTTAGTAAGGAACAACTTTTACAAATATTTCTATATAGTCTGTTGGTAAATATCATCTAGGTTGCACACTTCCTGCTGAAATACATGCATACCAAGTCACTGCGTGGCACTGTGGTTTTGATAAAACAGTGTAGTTCCACTATATAAACGTTACATTCATAATCAAACGAGACAATCTGCAAGATAATTCGCTATTTGGTATTATTCCTAATGCTTGTCATTCACACGTTAATAAAATAAGTACCGATACATAGCAGAATAATTGTGGCGGTGTTTAGCTTAAAGGGCACCTATCATGCAAAATGCACCTTTGTACGTCTTTTATATATGATTATGTGTCCCCGGTGTTCCGGGGAACTCACCAAGTGTCAGAAAACACAACCCTCTCTATTTTCCTCCTTCGCCAAATCTCTAAAAAAGGGGCTGCAACGGATCTGAAAAAAATGGATCCACATTCCGACACTTTTCTACGTCACAAAGACGTACTCCGCTTATTGGTCAACTCTCCACCTATCAGGGGAATGAGCCACGGCCACGTGCATTGCCAAACCTCTCATTCGCATATAGGCTATCGGCAGGCTACCCCAGTCACATCTGTGTTTTTTCCTGCTATTGCCAGGATGTCTAAGCCAGTTAAACCACGGACATGTTTATGAACTTCTCTCAAGTCCAACACGGATATGCCTCCAAACTAATGCTACACCCGGGATCAATACCAACCATCCGGGACCAGGCCAGTGAGGACACATCCAATTCTGAAGCTGTAAGTTTTTATTTAGCGGTGTTTTTCCTGATAAAGCTATATCTAGCTGGTAGCATGTAGCTTAGCCGTATCAATGTCGCCTCAACCCCAACTAGTAATCGGTTAGGTGTTTATATGTTCTTGTAACATTTTATTTTGTACGCTCCGCAGTATTTGCTTTGTCTTTTATTTTAATTATCAGGCATTTGCGAACATGTTCAGACTGCCGTAATGGCAATCTGTGTGAAGGCTGTAAAGCCACGCCTGGCCTAGCCGATAACACAAGTATTTATTCTCCTATGTATTAGTATTTTGTATCCTCTAAAAAATCATATTGAGTAAGTTATAATAACAAACGTAATCTTCTGGAGGTAAGTGCCGTTTTTTTCCAGCGTTATGTAAAAGCTTTTGTGATTGTAGTCTGTAAGAACGATCATATATCATCGATCTGTAAGCTAAGCTACGCTACGCTAAGCTACGCTACGCTAATGAGACATGCCGTTTTTTGCAGCGTTATATGGAAAAGCTTTTGCATGTTTACTTGTTTGCGCACATGAATATAAATGGGGGTGTGTTAGGATACAACACTGTATGTATGTATGCGAGGGGACACACACCACGAGTAAAACGGAGCTAAAGCCCTGGTATGTTGTTGTTGACGACATGCATTTACTAATCTCAACCACTTTTTTTGTTGTGCTTTTTTTAACATTGCACAGGCTACGTGGCCAACTTGATGGACCTCATCTTCGACCAAGTCTTTGTGGACCCTGCACCATTATGAGCAACCTGACAGGGAGGAGGTCATCGCCGGGTATGCCACACGGTTCAATTTGGCTGCTGTCTGAACCTAACATAGACATTTCACGGATCAGAGGACAACGCAGGCCGGAATCACCACTCTGCTCCTCTCTCCATGGAAGCCCCAGCACCAGCTCACAAAGCTCCTGTTTTTTATGGGTTCAAATAACCGTTGATTTTGACAATAAAGTTCCGAGTTGATATCAAATGTGTCGTGATTATTCATGTTTGGATGGGTAAAGAATATTCTGATTTCAAAAGCATAAGGTTGTGTGTGGACTTTTTTTGTCATACACATGGGTGCGTTATGCCATTGCTGTGTAGTATATAATAGTACAATGACAGAATGAAAGATTGCATAAAGCCATATACACCAGTATTTATTTCCATGAACAATATTAGCATTCGTTTTACAATTTCAGTCAAAACAAACCACTCAGTGCTCTATTTGCCTCAACTGTAGTCCAACTGTGTTCAGCTCTGTAAATATTCAATGCATTCTGCAGGGACAACACATTTAGGCACACAATCCAGGATGGTCCACCACACAGGTTAGAGTCCTCAAGTTCCTGCATCCGTCTTTACACCTAGTGTGATAAACATATATTGAATGACATGTGAAAAATGTATTCTCTAAACAGACAACTTAGTGAAGCTAATGTTACGTGTGGTATCTCCATGCAGCACATGCTCCGGTTCAGAAGGCATCGTGGCGCAAGTTGCACATGTACCCCTTTAGAAAGAAGTCAATAACTGAGCTTTTAAAACACATGAAACACACATTGCTGACAACTGAGATGTTTGCACCTCCACCAAAACCTCCGCTGCTTCAGTTTCTGGATCAAATTGATAATATGCTTGAACACATGCATTGCTCTGAGATGACATGTGTATTCCACACTCGTAAACACAGCAAGCATGGTAACGTGACTCTCGCCGGCTCTTCTGCAGGGGGGCGTGGTCAGCTGCTGCTCAGAATTTTCATAGGCAGGTTTGGAATAAAGCGAAAATGAGCGAAACGAGGCATGGCTAAAAAATGATCTGTTTGGTATTTTGGAAAATAAAATGTATAAATATACCTTATATAGGTATGGTCATACACTATATCATTTAAATATAGCATGATAGGTCACCTTTAATAAACCTTGCTCAACATCATTTATTTAGCTAATACTACAGCGGGCTACAGGCGAACCAAGTCCGCGTTTCGATGCATTCCTTGATGCAGTTATAACGCCGGACTCCGCCGCTGGCCGAAGCTAACGGAGCCCCAGGGGGCTAGCTACGTCTGCCGGGACCTATGGCCGGGACGCGCTAGCGAGCTAGCCCCCTGCAGCCCCGTTAGCTTCGGCGGCGTGGACTCCGGCGGCCCCACTGGGATAATTTTGGGTCCCCTTTTCACATTTGCTCTCATTTAGCATTATGGGCGTCATAGCCATATAGTATAAAAGTCTTACCCAAGGCTGAATCATAAACTAAACTGTATATATGTATAAAGGGTTACGTCCTTAGCTGACTAATAAGCTACATAACAAGCACACAAACACCTGCTAACGGGGTTAACATGTATAATATTATCATTTTACTCACCGAAAAAAGCTGAAAGTAGACTTCTTGGAAGTTCTGTTAGTACATTCAAGCGCACAGCACGACATTTTAATTGTCTGGTATTTGTAACAATATTCCCTAACAGGCACGATCACCACGAACACGGCTAAAGCTAAAGGGTCAAGTACAGTACTATGACTAACTAACGTTGTAGCCTCTATGGTTGTAGCCTAGCAGAGTGGACAAGTTGCTGTTAGCTGACAGTGAGGCATGTACGTGTCCATCAAAGTGACCACGCCCTAATGTGTGCACAAACTTTAAGACCTAATATAAATAAAAGGGTCGCGTTAGAAAACAATTCACTCACAGATCCATAATCATGAAGGTGGAATCTAACTATATCGATAATAAAAATGTATGGAGCCAGGGGTAGAAACATGTTTTTTTCTGCTGTAAAGTTGGGCATTTTAACATGGGGGTCTATGGAAATTGCTCCTTTCTGCAGCCATCGCCTATCGGCCAATATATGAACTGCAGTGTGTGGCACTTCCGTATTGGCTTCAGACTCAAGTCCACACAGTATCACACACAGATATATGGAGGCTAGACCTATACAATTCATTTATTTTGGTTTATAAATTAATGTCAAGACATTTATGTTATTGATTTCTGAAGCACTTTCTAAATAATAAAAAGAGAGTTCATATGTATTTACCGCATGTATGCATTGATGAAAAATAAGCCATGTGCAGTAGGGCTGTACCCGAATATTCGACTATTCGAATATTCGTTCGTTGGCCAACTATTCGGGTTTCAATTTCATTATTCGGATATTCGTTTTTTTATTTTTTTTCCCAAAAAATGTTTTTCCCCCTAAATGTATGCTATCAATAAAGGCGAATTTCCATATTCTTATACTATATTTATACTTTTGAATTGCACTGTTAAAATGCGGAAATATATACAATCTCAGCCTGTGCTCCTGACATCGCGTTCACTCACAGTCACGAACGCAAACGGCACGCTTCTCCTTGCTTCACCTCGCTTCACACACCTGAACACAAAATGCCGAAGACTCCAGCTGTGTGGGACCATTTTAAATTGGACGACGGTAAGAAGAAGGCAGTGTGCCAAATATGCGACAAGAAACTGGCCGGTGGCACAACAACTCTGAAAAGTCACCGGATGCTGTAAGTAGTAGCCTAGCTTAGCTTAGCTGTTGTCAAGTTGCCATGATGAAGCTGCGTTATCCGCCGTTTAAACAGTAACGTTACACATGATAAAATCGTGCTCTTACTATCCTTGGAAAATAGTTGCAAGCAAGCAACCGAATTGTTTTTTTATATTAGTTTTTCAATTTTATCCGAATAGTGAAAATAATAGGAGCGATGTGGGAACATCTGGGGCTAAGGCAATTATTGGCATACAGTTCGTTCATTTATTTTTCGTTCTTCATTTATTTAAATACCGTTTACTGTTTACGCCTATATCCCCGGCGCTGCACTGCGGCTGGGTTAAATGCAGAGGACACATTTAGTTTTAATGTATGCGAGTACTGAGACAATAAATAAATATACATCGTAATAGTATGCTCTTTCTGCGCTTCTGCTTAACAGTGTGTTGTCAGGTGTCTCGGAGCGTGTTATGAAAAAAAATCTCCGCACCGAATATTCGAATATTCGCTGCTGATTACTACCGAATATCCGGAGCCCGAGAAATGGTATTCGGGACAGCCCTAATGTGCAGTAATATAGAAAATTGAGGATGCAACGCATTGGTATGAATCGTGATGCATCGGGATGCATCGGGATATCGAATTGAATCGAATCGTTGACAGGATAATCGAATCGAATCGTGAGACCAGTGAAGATGCGCAGCCCTAGCGGACAGTACGTGGTATTTTACACTGTATATAACCTAGTTATTGTTAATTCATGCCCTAACACAAGTGTTCTTAATGCACAAGAGAAACAAGGTGTTCAGACAAACACTCGGGTGCCCTTTGAGTCCCCCAAGCTTACTTCAATCATTTTAAATGAAAGGAAACTACAAAATGTATTTTAAAGCAATGAATTAATGGAACAGGTTGTTTTGCATTACAAAAAATGTGTTGTCTTAGTATTAGACAGACATATTTGCATGTGCTCACTAAGCATTATTACATATTAATTTAATATTAAACTAATCAAAATGGCCAATTATTCCAAAATGTTGCTGCTAATATAATCATATGCTTGTCAACTTTAACTGATCAAAAATAAATTCTGAAAAAATACTTGAATTATCTATGAAATTGCAATATTGACACACGTCCCTCAGTTTGTTTCAACCCTGTCACGCCAAACCATTTACCCTCCTATTAAAATAATGGATCAGTCCATGGGTGATCTGCATTGAGGGAATTACATCACAAAAGTGTCAGTTTCTTCTCTTACCTATATTTCAGTTTTTGTATTTTCAGATTAAGATTGACAAGCTCAACATTTCAACTATGTTGTATGAATTAATAATAGTAAATAATTGTTTATTACACAAATAAACAATAGTTTTGCAAAATATTACAATTTTGTAATGTCCTTGATTTCCATGTGGTGCCATATCTTAGCTAAACAAGGTCTCATGCCTACTTTTTGTCAAAAACTTCAACCCTGTTAAATGTTTTCAAGTCAATTCCTAGTAATTATTTATATTTTGTGCCTGAGGTGGGAAAATGTAAGTAGTCCACTACCAGATGATATGACCAAACATTTTGGTTTCATTTTTCAAAGATATAAAGACCCAAAAGGCACCCGATTCAGAGAATACTCTAATTCTGCATAGTGTAAGTACTTAGTTATAATTAAGTACACAAATGACATGATCCATCTCTTCAGAGAGCTAAAGGTGACCTGTGCAGCAACACATTTCAATCAATATTTGTCAATACTAAGAGCTGCTAGATTGTGCTGCTGTAATGGAATATGTAAGGAGAATAAGAACATACCATGTGGTCCAGCTGGAGTTTCATCTGCCTCCTGATCCCTGCCTCAGTCCCTCTTTCTGATACTTCATCTTTATTCCTCACATACATTTCTTCTTCTTCACTAATGTCTTCATCTCCTCCTCTTCCTCCTGCTCTGACCCTCCTGGTCTCTTCATCTCCTCCTCTTCCTCCTGCTCTGACCCTCCTGGTCTCTTCAGTGAACTCTCTTTTCCTTTTCCTCTTTCTGTTCGTCCTGATCTCTTCTCAGATATGTCTTTTTGTTGTTGTTAAATCACTCCTATACTCTGGCCTGCAAGAGTCTACTTGTGAAAAGCACTGGTACAAATGCTTGTATAACTTTACACGTTAGGGCCATGTAGCCTAGCTAATAAGTAGCATATCATCAGAAAGTATTTATCAAACGCACACAGGCAGCTGTGTTTAGATCCAGTTTTTACGGTAAAGGATGTATCCTGGTTTCATTGATCTGGCCTCATTGCTGTGATGTGTAGTTTACGTGGATTTAACAGTAGGCTACCACATAGTTTAGCAAAGTGATCGATCTCCCAGCTAACGCTGTCTGCGTAGTATTTTGTAACGTAACGCCCCAAACAGCGCCCGTCTGTTAAACGCTATCGATTCAAACGGCAGTGTTTTATTAATATTTAGTTTCTCGTCCTTAGTAAAAACAAAACTAGTGGAAGGGGAAATGCTCCCAGGGGAAGCTGACCCATAGGCGCTGGGACAGCTCGCTCCCTCTCTGCAGCTCTGTGAGCCACGGTCTGTGTGAACGCCGCTCCGCAGTTTAATGCAGGGCCGTAGCTGCGTTTTTAACGGGCCTAAAATGATATTTAAAATGATTCACTTTTAACTAATGTAATGCTTGTTTCGTTGCTTGAGAAGCTTGTGGAAATAGTGTAGGTTTGTTTTAGTACAGTTTTAGGGAAACAAAAGTTAGGGGGGCAGCTGTCCCCCCTTGCCCCCCCCCGTAGATCCGCCCCTACTGAAAACCATTTGAGATCAGTGACGTGCACAGGTACGGGCTAATGTTGCCCGGGCAACAGCCCGTTTGCCATTTTTGTCCGACCTGCCCCTCTGGAGAGAGCGAGAGTTTTTGTTGTTTTCTATTGTGACCGAATCAACATGATAAGCCCACAATTAGTATTGTAGCGTCTCACTTCGATAAAAACACAACTTGTCAGCGCTTGACGTGACTTTGTTTACAATCTGACAGCTGGAAGCAAAAGCAAGCCCTCCGAGTCCGGCCTAATGGCGTTAGACTATAGGGGACAAACCAGGGGACTTTACTTCCTCTTGACACTGTCGGTTATTTTATTTACAACAAAAAAAAACTAAATATAGCCTATTTGTTGTTATTGTGCTTCGGTCTTTCTGTGTCTTTTCATCTGCTCCGTGAACTCCCTCAACGAGGCCGCTCACTCTCTTTTCTTGATTGCCCTCTCTCAGAGAACACTTCACTGTCCCGCTTCATTGTAGGATTTCTGCCATGTCTCTACTTTAGTTTGACCATCTCTGTTATTAAGTTATGGAATTCTAAATAAATAAGTAATGAAATACCTTACCGTTACTACGCTCATAAAGAATTATAAGAATAATGCGTATTGAACTGGTTTCATTCATTCGTGATTTTATTTAAGGTAGCCTAATTATTTAGAAGCCCTATTATATCAGTAGCCATGTCTGCCGAGCAGTTACAATGGTCAAACTACATTAAAACAGAATTGTCCCCATTTTTCTTTAATAGTTACTAACATTAGATATTTTAATGAGATATGGACTGCAAAAAATGTGCCTGAATAACGAATTTAGCAGTTGGACATGAAAGTCAACTGAGTGTCACTTACAATGACAGTGTTGTGCTTTTATTACATTACACTACATGTCATTTGTTGATACTTTTATCCAAAGTGACTTACATACATTCAGTACTGTGGACAATCCCCACAGGAGCAATTTGGGGTGAAGTGTCACCAGGGAAACAACGACATGCTGACTGCAGTGGGATTTATGTATTGTAGCCTTTATTTAACCAGGTGAAAATCCCATTGAGATCAACGATCTCTTTTTCAAGGGAGACCTGCAGCAGACTTGAACTTCCTATCCCCAGATTCCAAGTCCAGCACACTACCCACTGAGCCACAGCCACCCCCACCCCATTTTATATCATGAACCTTTTACATTAAAAACAAGGGGGGGAGGCCCTTTTTCCAGTTTAGAGCAATAGCCCCTCCAAATGTCTGTGCACGTCCCTGTTTGAGATAATAATACTCCAGCCTCTTGAAATGATTTCAAAGATGAGGATGTGATCTTTAATACAGTTCTACTGTAACAACTGGATCTCCACACAGGAGGTCTATGGAGGGTTTCATTCTCTCGCTCCGGAGGGATTGTGGTCCGGCTGTGTAATTGATTCCTAATTCCAGTGCTTATGAGAGCATGGAAAACTCCGACCACATCTCGAGACTCTCTTTTCCTTTTCTTTTCTTCTCTTTTCACACATACTTCACTTTACCTTATTTAAAGCCTTTTCCCAGCTCTTTTACATTACCCTCTCTTTTTGTTGGCGGTCACAGTTTTCTCCTCCTCCCCCTCTACATTTCCAGTGTGTGTGCTCCAGTTTTCCAGGCGTCTGTTTGACAGGACACCTAAATTACAGTCCGGTTGTCCGAGACAATCCACATACTGAACTTTGAGGCTCACACTGATCTGATGGCACACAGATCTGGACTCACAGAAAAACAAGAACCTGCACACCTCTGAAGATTTCTACTGTAACAAATAATGTTGTGAGAGATTCCTTAGACTTGCAAAAAAGATATAATATTGACAAATTGTCCTAGACATCAGGAGCAGATTATCAGAGAATGGGCCCCTGGACACGGACAAGAGAAATACCCCCCATCTTTTCTTTATTTTCACTGAGGGATGGCCACGGGCTGCAGTTGGAACAAGAACACAGACTTTTTGTGTGTCTTGTTTTGGTGGTTTTGTGTTACTTTGTGTCTCTTTGTGATCTTTTTCCCCCTCTTTGTCGTGGACCCTTTGTATTTTGTGTTTATATTCTGGTGCTTTTCCCCTCTTGTAGGTTATCTGTGTTTCTTTGGGCTGACTTTGAGTCTCTTCCTGGGTGTAGGTGTCTCTTTGAGGGACATTTTGAAGTGTAACAGGGGCCATAAACAAATCCATAAAGAAATGGCAGCAACAAAAAAGTAGGGGAAGTAGGGGAAAAGAGGCAGACAGGTTAAGGGGGTGGGGGGGGGGAAGTAGCGGAAAAATAAACCTATTAAACTAACTATACAGTGGGGAAAACCTTGGTAAAAAGGTGCGTTTTGAGGGCTTTTTTTGAATTTGTCCAGGGTTGGGGCGCTGCGGATTTGGGGGGGGAGAGAGTTCCAGAGGGTGGGGGATGCCACACTGAAGGCTCTGTCACCGAAAGTCCGCAACCTGGTGCGGGGGGTGGAGAGGAGATCCTGTCCAGATGATCTTAGCTTCCGGGATGGAGTGTGGTAGCGGAGAAGGTCAGACAGGTATTGGGGGACGAGGGCATGGAGGGATTTGTAAGTCAGAAGAAGGAGTTTATAGGTGATACGGTGCTTGACTGGGAGCCAGTGGAGGTGGATCAGGGTGGGGGTGATGTGCTGCCAGGGCTTGGTGTGAGTGAGCACCCTGGCAGCCGAGTTCTGCACATACTGGAGCCTGTCCAGGGCTTTACTGGGAACCCCGAACAGGACTCCGTTGCAATAATCCAACCGGGAGGAGACAAATGCATGAATGAGGGTCTCGGCCACGGAATCAGAGAGTGATGGTCGTAGACGGGAGATGTTCCTGAGGTGATAGAAGGCAGATTTAGTGACGGATTTGATATGTGACTGAAATGAGAGAGTGGAGTCAAGGATGACACCCAGGTTACGGACTTCGGGAGACGGGGAGATGGAACAGCTGTCAATGTGGAGGAGGAGATCCCCAACCTTCCGGAGCAGTGCTTTGGGGGCCACAACCATGAGCTCAGTCTTCTTACTGTTGAGTTTGAGTAGATTTGCTGTCATCCAGGTTTTTATGGCATGGAGACAATTGACCAAAGACTGTGGAGGTAGCTGGGCGGATGGTGAGGTACTGAGATAGAGCTGAGTGTCGTCAGCGTAGCAGTGGAAATTGAGACCGAATTGACGTATGATCTGGCCAAGGGGGAGTATGTAAATGGTGAAAAGTAGGGGACCAAGCACGGAGCCTTGGGGGACACCATGGTTGACTGGGGCCGAGGGGGAGGATGAGCCGCTGATGCTAACAAACTGAGACCTGGTTGAGAGATAGGACTGAAACCATGACAGAGCTGTGCCAGTGATGCCAAGGTTGTCAGAGAGGCATTTCAGGAGGAATGTATGAGAAACAGTGTCAAAAGCAGCAGAGAGGTCGAGGAGGATGAGAATACTGATTTGTCTGGAGTCAGCAGCGAGAAGGAGGTCATTAGTGATTTTGAGGAGGGCGGTCTCTGTGCTGTGATGTGCTCTGTAGAGCTCATGGTTGGACAGATGTTGATGAAGCTGGGCGGCGACTGCTCTTTCCAAGGTTTTGCTAAGGAAAGGAAGGTTGGAGATCGGTCGGTAGTTGTTCAGCTCCTCAGGGTCCAAACCAGGCTTCTTGAGGATGGGAGTGATGGAGGCGGTTTTGAAGCAGGAGGGAACTATTCCAGATGACAGAGAGGAGTTGATGATGTCTGTTATGATGGGGCAGAGGGTGGGAAGGCAGGCCTTGACCAGCACCGTGGGCATGGGGTCAAGGGAGCAGGTGGAGGCCTTAGCATTGGTCACCAGCTTCGAGACCAGTGGAACATCCACTGGGGAGAAGGAGGAGAGAGAGCATTGGGGATTGAGGGGTTGAGCTGGGAGTGTGCATTTCTGTGTCAGGGGCCAGTGCAGAGAGGGGGAGGGGGCGGGCACCAGGAGTTGTTGATGAATGGAGATCACCTTAGCCTGAAAAAAGTTGAGGAATTTGGAGCAGAGGTCAGGAGCTTCAGCAGTCGGTGTGGCAGGGAGGGGGCGGAGCAGTCGGTTGATGGTGGAGAACAAGGATCTGGGGTGATTTTGTTGTGAGGTGATGAGGGAGGAGTAGTAGGCGGTCTTGGTCTTGGAGAGAGCCTCCTTGTAGGACCTTACATGGTCCACCAAGGCCATACGGTGGACGGTGAGGCCAGTTCGTCTGGAAAGCCGCTCCAACCGACGACCTGTTTGCTTCATTGTGCGAAGATCAGAGGTGAACCATGGTGCTGGGCGGAGAAAAGACACCATCCGGCTTCTGAGGGGAGCCAGAGAGTCCAGGCTGAGAGAGAGGGCAGTGTTGTAGCGGGCCACCAACACGTCCGGCGAGGTGTCGGAGAGAGCCGGGGCCATGTGGGTTATGAGGAGGTCTGATAGGGCTGATGCACTCACTGATTTGGTGTCTCTGAAGGTGATTGTGCGCCTGTGGCGCTGCTTGGGCAGGGGGATGGGGATGGTGAAGATGATGGCATGGTGGTCTGATACTGCCAGATCTAGGCGCTGCAGATGAGAGGGGGGGGCACCAGTGGAGCAGACTAGATCCAGCGTGTGACCTTTGGAGTGGGTGGGGCCCTGGACATGCTGTGTTATGTTGAGGCAGTCCAGAAGTGACAGAAATTCTGCGGCAAAGCTACAGCTGGTGGAGTCGACGTGGATGTTAAAATCTCCCAGCAGATAGGTGGAAGGTGATTTAGAGCAGAGAGAGGACAGAAGCTCACTCAGCTCGGACATGAAGGTGGTGGAAGCTTTGGGGGGGCGGTAAATCAGGGCAACCTGGAGTAGAGGTGATCCGGAGAGCGAGAATGTAATACACGCTAGTAGACGTCAATGAGCGAGACGACGAACCTGACACGATTTTGCCGTGGCGGGTGCAACCATTTGTTTTCTTTATTTAGGGGGGAAGTTAATTCTAAACTATTGAGTAAAACGTTTACATAAACTATGGAGAAATTTCACTAACATTTATAATCAACATTTCAAAAAATATTATTAATAAATTAATTGCCTACATTTAGGGTGGCTGCCACCCCGTAGAACCGCCAGTGCACAGCGTCTCCAGCGGTTTCGAGCGGTTTCGTTTGGACGGACACATTTCTTGAGCCGATTCCGAGTGGACGGAATACTTTTTTTAAATCGACTTCGGTTCGAAATCGGTTTCGTCTCCATGTGGACGGGGCCTAAAAGTATGACGGAGTATTAGGGCCACACTAAGAAAACAAAACAGAGAGATTTCGAGAATAAAGTCGTAATAATACGAGAATAACAGGTATGCATTAGGTGAGGTATACTGGTATACACTGGCATTAATTTCCAAATGATCTGTGTATGTCTGGTATGTCTGTGTTGACTGGAAGTATAGCAGCATCATGTTTTGTTAATAGCTTACACACCTTCCGGCGCAGACTGAAAACTCATCTCTTTCGACTCCACTTCGAGCAATAGAACTATTAACAAAGCACTTATATACTAATAAAGGACTGGCTTATCTAAAGCCAGTTGAGTAGCACTTGAAATGTTTGGCTCTATGAAACCTGATGTACTTATATGATTCTGTTTTCTTCAAGTTTGTATTTTGTTGGTCGAACGCACTTATTGTAAGTCGCTTTGGATAAAAGCGTCAGCTAAATGCAATGTAATGTAATGTACTGTACTATACACCAAACAAATAAATAGTTGAAAACACATTACTGATATTGCTTTTGTCACAATGGGAACACAACTAGAGTTCAAAGCCTGAGACAGGTTCTTGTATTTGTAATTGTGTGACATACTACTGAGTCAGAGACAATGATGATATTTTGAGTTTGGAGAGGAACAGGCATCTGAAGTAATTGCAAGAATATTCCTACTGTACATTAATTAAATACTCAGATAAACATAACATATTAGTATAACAATGTAACCAAAGCAATACAGGCTTTTGAGTCAGAGCCGCATGCTGCCATAAAACATATTGCTTTAGTTTACATAGTCAGATACAGCAATTCTAACAGCATATTTAGATCCCATGTATCCCGTGCATTACCATTCTTCTTCGATAGGCCTACACATTTGCAAGTTTTCTTTGTAAAATTAAACTTAGAACATACTTTAGTCTTCCTGTAATGAAGGCATAGTTGAGTAAGTCAACAGCATTGTGGTCTTTAACTGAGCTTGACTTGATATGAGAGTTAAAAAAATGATCCACTTATACACATATACAAACAATAATGAGAAAAGATTCATACAAACACTTGAATGTTGTGTTACAGAATTGACTTGTTTCTACTGAACAGTTGCAGTTCTGCTCACATCCTGCTCATTCCTCTCGTCTGCAACTCCTTCGCATTCTCCGTTTGCATTTCCTTTTGTGTATTTTACTATACAGGTCCATGATGGCGGAGAAACTGTCAGATATTGTGACTTTCTTGAGAGGTCGAGGTGTCCCGGAGGACACGGTCCATTTCATTGAAGAGCAAAAGGTATTTTTCTGAATATAAGATGGACCTCTCACATTGTGTTACTCAGAGTAGGATCTTGAACGTTTTCTTTTGTTGTCCATTATCAGTAATCAATATATTTACCTCTACATTACTTCATCATGATTGTGGCCCTTCAAATAAAGTGCTGGGCTGGCTCAAAAACCGAACATATGATTATTGGCAGCCACGTTGGGAATCCACATAATAACTATTGGATTATATGTACATGATACTTCAAATTAACCTTTTTCCAATTAAATAACTGATCATTGAGGTGGGGGTCAACTATTATTAACTAATTGATATGTTTTGTTTATAAGACATAACTTCTAAATACAAAAGTCCTGACGTTATTGGAAGGGTCAATATTATTATTATTCTGGAATTAAGTCATACCTAAAATACTGTGAGTTTTGAACATTCCTCAAAGAATTTATATTTTTCAAACATTCAACATGTCATTTAGGAACTTGTTATAATTCACATGTAAAGAAAGTCTTACCAAAAAAACAAGTTATTAACTGAAGTTGTGTAGGAATAAGATACTGTATGTTGTTATATTACTAACTAAATCTTTAGCGAGGCAGAGGTGTGCTTGTCATCTGAACTGGCCTGTTTAGATAACTTTCATGCTAGGCTTAATATTACTTTTAAATATATAAGCTACGTGTCTCATCCTACATCTTAAGTAACAGACATGCTCATGTTCTCTATTCACAGATTGACAGAGATGTCATCCTCCTGATGGAAGATGCTCAGCTGGCCAATTATCTTCCATCTTATGGAGACAGGATTGCTCTGTTTCATGTTTGCAAGCATCACACTAACACATCAAAGCAAAAAGAGGGTTTGTTTGACAAACTAAGGCAGAAGCTCAAACTAAGAAAGGAAGGCCACAGTGAAGAGGAGGTGCCAGAAACGTCCCGCAAATCAAGAAGAAAAGCAAAACAGTCCACAAGAAATATATAGAAATAGGATGGGTTCACACTATTGATAAAATAACAACACAGGTCAGAGCAAAGCAGGGTGGGGGCACAAGGAAGGTCCCTATTAACGTTCACGGAGGTTTTAACGACATATTAAAGGAAGGAAAGGCTTTGTTCTTCCCAGAGGGTAAATCAAGCAAAGGTCACGAATCTGATTTCAAATTTGACATTTGGGACTTCAAGCTGGAGTGGGTCTGGAGTTGTCAGAGATGTCTACAGTAGCCTCTGGGAAGAGTTTTATGAACGATGCACCCTTGGAACAACTGTAAAAGTGCCTTTCCTCAGGCATGATTTCTCTACTGCTACATGGAAAGCTATTGGGAGAATGTTTGTGAAAGGATTTCAAGATTGCCAGTACATGCCAATCAAGCTAGCTCCACCTTTTCTAGAGGAAATGCTGTTTGGGGCAGCGCACAGTAACCTGCAGACAAGCTTCCTTCAATGTGTGAGCCGCCAGGAGCAGGATCTCCTCAGGGATGCTTCGGCAGATGTTTCTTCTATTGATGCTGATGAACTTCTTGACGTGCTTAACAGCTATGAATGTAGGAAGAGGTTATATTTCTTTCTTATATTTTTATGATTTTGGCCGCTATATAAGGCTTTAGTTTGTCATATGAGTCCATATGCCACAAAGCATTGGGACCTCTGCTGTGGTGATAGACTTCTTGCTCGTCGTAGTTCGACTCCTTCTGGATTCAAAGCCTTGATTACAAGTCTCATTGTTTCTTGTGAAACAACAAATCCCCTTTGAACAGCTCGTAGATGTAACCAACGATAGCCTTGTAGTCGGCCAGAACCAGCCATTTCCTCCTGCAGAAAGGAGACAATCTCCTCCAAGTCCGTTTGGTTCTTTCTTCGAAATAGACATAGTTTCTTACACAACCTTTTCAAAGTTCTATTTATGATAATCTGATGCTGATGTGCCAAAAGATTAAGTATTTCGTTATTTGAGAAACCTAAACTAAAGTACTGCTTCACAAGATGCTCCACATTCCTCATTGTATTGCAGGACGCTGCTGTTGTCTCCTTCTCAAGTCACTTATGAAACTTTAACCCTTGTGTGGTGTTCAGGTCAAATTGACCCGATTTCCATTTTCAATGAATAAAAAAATATATAAGGATATTTTCGTTCAACCTGAAACTCAATGGCCGGGTCTTATTTATTGTGAAGGACATGTGGAATTGTTTTTATTTTTTTCCACTTATGAACAAATGCCCACCCGCATTTATGTCCTTCATAAGAGGTTCGGGTCAATCTGACCCGGATACAATATGAGGACAGAGAGACAGAGAAAAACACACAGAAACACACAAACTAAAGACACACACACACACACACACACACACACACACACAAACACACCAACTAAAGACACACGCACACACACACACACACACACAATTGTATAGAAGCTGTTTGATCCTGTTTTCCCTTGATCTTTACCCTTTGTAGTGTGTACACAAAACTATTCCAGAACATTATAAACATTTTACATTTTCTCGCACTGTCCCCCCCTTGCACCTGCACGCCGGAGGAGGGACTAAACAGAGACACAACCTCACATTACAGTGTAGTGCAGAACTACAATTATCTACCAACAAAATGGCCAAAAGATATTCTGCTCAGAGCCTTGGAGCTAATAATGGATGAGAGTGAGTGGAATGCATTAGAAGAACACGGTGAAGTGGAACAGGAAGACATTTCTGAAGATGAGGATAATGTGGAGGTAAACTCAGAATTTGACAGCAAATTGGAAGATGAACTTGACTCAGAGCCAGCTGCTGGAAGACCCCCACAGTCAGCTTCTGGAAGACCCCCACAGCCAGCTGTGAGGTCTGTGGACCCTCAAAGGACTCCAAGACACAGACTACATGCAGCAACTGCAACAAGTACATCTGTGCTATACACACAAAGAAGTTCTGTACATCATGTGTTTCCTAAACGGACCTGCCCATTGACTCACATGATGTTCTGCAGCGTCACTTCAGCAATATATTTTTCGGATATACTGTATTTTATGAATAGTGACTGTTAATTGTTTTTATTTGCTTTGTGTTTATATCTGTTCTATGTCATTTATATGGATGTTTCATTCTCTCTATATTTCACAGCCAAATACTTTTGGATGTGTGGTTCTTGTGTTCCAATTGCTGATAAATTGCTTTATTTCCTTCAGGGCTTTGATTATTATATGACAGATTAAAAATAATAAACATTAATGAAAACATTTTTCTTTTACATGTGTCCTTAGTTTTTATTACAGTGTATTTTTTTAAACATAAATTACATTTTTATCACAAAAAACGATGGACACTTCCATTGTTAAATTTGATCTAGCAAAGAATATTTTCAAAAACTGATCATATATTTCATTTATATTGTTGGGGAATGAGTTAAAGACAATATATATAAGGAATTGTGCATGTTGAATTTAGTTCTGTATTTTTTTTAAACCCTGAAATATGTCCCGGGTCAATTTGCCCCGAACATTACCAAAGGGTGCGAAATGTGAACATAACACAAGGGTTAATCTCGTAATTATGACTTTATTCTCGTATTATTACGACTTTATTCTCGAAATCTCTGGGTTTTTTTCTAAGTGTGGACCTAATACTCCGTCGCAGGGCCGTTTCTTCCAATATGCGGACTATGCGGGGAATAGGGCCCCCGCAGCCACTAGGGGCCCCCCAAGCTGAAAGTATTATTTTTTTTTTATTCATCCAAAAAACAAAAAAAGTTTAATTCATACACACAAAGATGAACAAAATTAGTAGAAGCAGGAGGGCTGAAGCATAGCTTGTGGAAAGTAGCCCTCCCGTGCATCATCCTAATACAGCGGCATTATTGCGTCAAAAACGTATAGAAATGAAGGAGTACAAAGAAATAAAGAAAAGAGGACAAAAAATTAAATAAAAGTTAGGGCAGGAAAACAATAAATGCATATATATATACGAAAACTAGATATAGGGTCATTTTCTGCACATGTCAATAGCAGTTTCAACTATCTTTTTTTGGAAATTAAAATATACATAGGTACACATGCACTTGGCAAATGAATAATAATAATAATAATATATGCATAATTGCATATAAACATTGTGACTTTTTTTACATTCATATGTTCACGCTGTGGTTTGGAACTGCTTTTGAATGTTATTAGGCATTTTGTTATGGAAAATGTTGTGCATAATCAGTACTGTTTTAAGCTGTACTATCTCAACACATTTTAATAGATTGAGTTTTTTTAAATATGGGAGTTGTGTGTTCATATTTACCAACACCACAGGCTATTCGTAATACTTTTTTTTGGGATGTTATTATTTGTTGTAGATTTGTTGAGTACGTGTTTCCCCATATTTCGGAGCAGTATTAAAGGTAAGGGAGAAATAGACTGTTATAAAGAGCATCTTTTCTTCAAGAATGTTCTTAGTATGATACAAAATACCTATTGGTTTTGACAGTTTAGTCTGTACATAATTTATATGGTGCTTCCAATTGAGTTTTTCGTCAACAAGCAGTCCTAATGCACCAACTTTTTCTATCTCTGTATTGCAAATCCGTATAATGCAGTCATTTCTACTCTCAGACTTTGTATTGAATAACATGTAATTTGTTTTGGCCACATTAAGGGATAATTTATTAACTGCAAACCAGTTACATAGTATTTTTAATTCTGCATTCCCAATTTTAACAAGATCGCCAAGATTATGATGGGAGCAGAGAATTCAAAGTTCAGGTTCAGCCTCAATATATTTGGGGAGAATTAAAATGAGCCGTCTTTATTTGTAGACAGCCAAGCCCCCTCCTGTGAGTGTTCGGTGAAGCATTATATGCTTACAAATACAATGTAGGATATAAACACGACTAAACTGCAATGATAGCAAAGCTGTGGCTTGGGTTTTTGGGGTAATAAAGTCCAAATCATCGTTGGGCTGACAGCTGAGAAAATGCTGCATCTCTTGCATTTATTGACATAGAGGAGCCTTATTGTTTACCTTTTTAATATCAATTTTTGTCATTTTCAATTGCTTTGCTTTCAATTGCTTTGTTTTCGTGAAATTAGCCTGTTTTCCACAGATTGATGCATCTCCACAGATCATCTTAAAGGCTTCGGAATCATTGTAGTTAAAAAACTGTCAAAACTAGGGCCCCCAAACAGCATCTTGCATAGGGCCCCCAAAAAGCTAGAACCGGCCCTGCTCTGTCGTATAAAAGTGTTGTTGAAGAGGTCCGTGTTCATATTCTAGCCCAAACGTGGAGCTTTTTTTTTTTAATACACAACAGTAAGCAGTCCTCTCAGCAGCTCAGAGGTATTGGCTCTCACATACTCCACTGTATCTCAATGTTCTGCTCTTAAGCCACACCCAGTATGTCATTTTAAACTGTGTATGAATGTGTGTTAGTAACGTGTCCCTGTCTGTGGAATCCTCTGGATCTGAACTAAACTTCACCAGCAGGTGTCAGTAACACACAGTTCCTCCCGCTTAGGAATAAGATATATATAAAGAAGAAATAAAGAAAAAATTCAGACTTGAGACAGAAATTGAAAATGGTCCATCTTGAGGTGCTATATGACAAGTAATGTGTCAAATGTCAAATAATGTATTTTTGATTTTGCAGATGTTAAGCAAAATGCATCCAAAACTGACCTCCAACCCCTCCAGAAAGCATCCAATAATCTCTGTTTACTCTTGGACGTGCCTCCATTGCTCATCACTGTGTAGTGTAGCTCACTCAAATGGCCCCCTGCTCAATATAAGAAGACATATTCATTGGCTGCAACTCATATTAATATGAAAACTATCCGCACCAGTTATTAATAGCACCGTTTGAGGCATTCTACACAATGCTTTTACTCCACTCCCTTGATCCAAAGATCATCTATAGCACCTTCAGACTGGAATCATTTACCAGAAAACAAACCATGCTTAACTTCCTTGTTTGTCTAATGTTTGAAAATGCGTGTCTTCTTATTTTGAGGTCAATTGTACATGCTATTTATGGTTTAATACGTACAAAACACTATGTTTGTATTTATTTGATTGCCAGTCAAACGTATTTGTTACAGTGGTTATTTTCAAATGTGTAATCTCAATTTTGTATAATAAATTATAATATTAATGAACTTTATTTACAGTATAGAGCGCCTTTCATGCGAGATGCAAAGTGCTTTACAGAGTAAGACAGACTATAAACTCCAAAGGGGACATAACAACAGAAAGCAGCCTCCCCCTTGTGTAATACCTTCGGCCCTTCTGTTGAAAGCACTGTGTGATGTATGTAGAGGCCAGGTTATGTAAAGCCTTGTTAACCATTAAAAGCACTGGTAACCAGCGCAGTGATGCCAGCACAGGGGAAATGTGATCCCTATTTCGTGTTTGTAAAAATCCTGGCCGCAGCGTTCTGAATTAATTGCAATTTCTTTAAAGATTTTGGAGACCAGTAAAAAGAGAATTTCAGTAGCATTCTGAGTTAAAAATGGTCTGATCCTGGCAATGTTCTAAAGGTGGAAAAGTTTTAACAACCTTGTTAAAACGGCTTAAAAAAGGTATATCACAGACTAAAATGACCCTAGATTGGTAACTTGTGTTACTGTCTTGCTATTTGTACGATATGTTAGGACCCCCTTCGAAAACAATATGTTTATCCTAAATAAATACATTTCAGGTAAATCCCATGCAGCATCTCAGGATGCAGAATGTAAATAATACATAGCAGGCAGCAGACTTATTTTTCATTTATTTACATGATTTGTGTGATTTGTGTACGACAGAGCTGTCCTACTTTCAGATTTATAAAACAGATGGAAAGTCAAGGGGAACACAAAAGAATACCAGCTGTGGTGTTAAATTCACTTTTTGCAAAGCAGTTTACTTTGTTAATATACAAGTATCCATTAAAGCCACTTCATAAGTGGTTATTGAAATATGAAAAAAACATGAATGCTCTGATAAATCAGATAAAAGATTGTTTTAGCACCAATTTCTGTAAAACTTAAATAATTGAAGTTGGCAAAAGTGTTTTAAACAGTTCAAAGGCCACCTGATGTCAAGTGACACTTGACAAGTGTTATCAATGTATTCCCTAACAGTAAAGGGGATCTGACAGTTTAACATGTTCTGCAGTTATTTCTGGATGTTGATTTGTCGGATCTCGTCCACTCTGTTGTGGTGCAGCTGGAAGGCGGGGGTGACCCAGCTACCGCACGAACACCGATCCCCACACCAGCTGAACGAGCCCAGCTTAGAGCTGCACTTAGGACACAGCAGCTACACACACACACACACACACACACACACACACACACACACACACACACAGTTGTAAAATAAGACCGTGCAATACATGCTGTTCACTGTTTGCTGCTTCCTCACCTTTTTATGTTGATTTACTTTTATGATGCTGCTACTTGTGTTTTATACCTTGGATGTTTTTAATGTGTCTCTTTATTTAATAAGTTAGACTACTCTTTTTATGTTGCCTTTATCTGTATTGTCCCCTTTACGGCAAAGTCCCTGCTGTGGGACAAATACAACATGTCAGAAACGCATTGGGCGGATCTGTGCAATGTTCTATAATGAAGAACAACGACAAGTCAAAGAATTAAGATAACATTTTCAAATGAAGCTCCTCTGATGACAACTGAAACTTGATAAATGAGTTTATTCAAATCAGTTCATGTGTGTGTGTGTGTGTGTGTGTGTGTGTGTGTGTGTGTGTGTGTGTGTGTGTGTGTGTGTGTGTGTGTGTGTGTGTGTGTGTGTGTGTGTGGGGCATTACCTGTCCATCCATCACTCCAACCAGAGCCGGTTCCATCCACTGCACGGGTTCTATGAAGTAGGACGTACACTGCACGTCTCCTAGAAAAAGAAACATTATGTCAATACTTAGAAATGAGAAGTTTAGTTACTGAGACAGGACTTCTCATGAGGAACCTAGAAGTGGGTCCACATGTCTAGCATACGAACAGTCTATTGAACGTCAAATGCTTATACCTAAGCAATATGTCAATAAGTCAACATCTATGCTGACACATTCAAACTCAAATATATCTGCAGAACCTGATCTTAAAGCTGTGCAACAAAGGCTGCAGAACATCAAATCCAGTTCAAATATGAGCTCAGATTTAAAGACGACATGGATAAGAAGTTAGAGTCAGAGTTCTTCAATAAAAAGATAAACACCTAAAGTCCACGACGACTAGGAACCTCTGCTGATGAGGATTAGGAGATGACTGACAGCTACTCAATGTTTTGTGATACTTGATTTGTATTGTATAACCGCAGTCAAATGTGTTTTGATGTA
This sequence comes from Harpagifer antarcticus, assembly GCA_902827135.1. NCBI lineage: Eukaryota > Metazoa > Chordata > Actinopteri > Perciformes > Harpagiferidae > Harpagifer > Harpagifer antarcticus. The sequence continues at coordinate 336,261 of CADEHL010001015.1, forward strand.
TTTTAGGAAGTGTATTGCCTGGTCATGCTGGATGCAGAACAGGATGCATGGTGTTGCCATGGTTTCAGCTGTGGGCCTCCATCAGTCTACAACTTGAGCTCTGTTCCATATTAGGTATTGTTTGATCTTACACATGGTTTTAAACAAACTTTAAAATGTGATATGTTCTAAAGTTAAATCTGAATCAGTTTTATTACCAAGTAGGTTTACACATACGACGAATTTGCTTTTGTGTAAATGGAGTACACAAAAACACGGAGAGAAGAGTACGTTTTGTTTTATAGGAATGAGCAAAGTATAGTACTATTATAAAAGCTGTTTTAATAAAGACTAGAGGAGCTAACGTGTGCCACATGTTCCCAGGGTGCTGCAGGGTGTACAGCACAAACACATCCAGAGACCCATCGCATGGAAAGGACTTCATTGTATTATCTCTAAGTTGGAATAAGGACATCTTTATTTTCAGCATGCACCCTTCCCTTCCAGCCTTTCTGCCTCTGTGCGCCCCCCCAGGCGTCATGCTGTGGAATCCTCAGTGGTGGAAGAAGTATTCAGATGCTTTACTTGAGTACAAGTACCATTCATTTATTGTAAAGTCCTGCATTCAAAATCTTACTCAAGTCAAAGTACAAATCTTTATCAGCAAAATGTACTTAAAGTATAACAAATAAAAGTACCTTTATGTGTGTATATAGTTATATATTTACATGTCACATTTCTAGATAATATTGTTGCATCAAGTAGCATTTTACTGACAAAGTTCTGATTGACTTTTATAAAAGAAATAAAGAAATGTGACGAATTACATTTTTAGAGAAGCGTTTTGTTAAAGGTAGCTAATGCTGTTTAATAAATTAAGTGGAGTACAATTACATTATTTCCCTTTAAAATGTACTGGAGTAGAAGTATTAAGTTGCATAAAATGTAAAGTACAAGTACGTCAACATTTGTATTGAAAGGTCCCATGTCATGTCGTTGTTCTGCATGTGAACGGTCTGCAGAGTCAAAACCCTCAAAGTACACTCTGTAGAGCAGGGGTGGCCAACCAGTCAGAGGTTAAGAGCCACATTTTTTCTATGTTACTGCAAAGAGCCACATCAAATAGTTTTTTGTTTTCTGGAGACAAGATTTCAACTTTCATTCATTTTGGTGATATTGGGATATATATTTTTTAAATCCTCTGGAGCAGAGAGAGGAGCTGTGTATTATTGTTATTGATTAATGCATCAGTGTTTCTTAGGGTCAAAAACACTAAACTCACAACTTAAAATTAAAGCGTTTAGTTTATTTAATAAAAGAGCACATGTTCAATTTGAAAAGTGACAGTAGTTATAGATTATTTGCAATTTGGTGCTATATATATATATATTTTAAAAACAACATTTTATATATTTTTTAAACACCTTAAATTTCAGGGGGGGGCGCGGGGCTAATATTGGTAGGGGAAACACTGGATAGTGTTTAATCAACGATAGGTTTCCCCCCCCTCAAAGGTGATTGGTTCACTGCATCACAGGTATTATTGTGATTGGCTCTTGGGCCACATCAAAATTAGACGCACTGTCATCCTCTCATACTGACACCTGACACCACACATACACACGTAGGGAGAGCCGGGACGAAAGTGACACGGGACGAAAGTAACACGGGACGAAAGTAACGGAGCGATTTTATCCGAGCCCAAACAACTTTGACCGGCCAAATGACGTCAGAATGATCAGCATTCAATACTTAACAGACCTACTAAATATCAGGTTTAACTGTCAGGAGTAGCTAGTGTTGTCACGATACCAACATGTTGGTTTCGATACCAAGGCAAGAATTGTGACTCCGATTCTTTTCTTAAAAAAAGGGAAACAGTCTTAAATGTAATTATTGTGCTTTATTTCACACCAGAACCATAACACAAACTTTTAAACAATGAGTACAATAAATAAAATAAATGACTTCGTATTAAATAAAATTAATACATTTCTGACAGACAGGCCTCGTGGTGTCCGTAGGCTTGCCCTCACTGTCAGAGTTATAGCTCAAATACATCAAAATTTCGCTTCTGGCGTCTTTTCTGTCAACAAGCCGAGGCGCAGCGGCAGTTGAACTCCCACTTGCAGCCATGCTTCTGGTTTTCTCACATTCTCTGGCAGCTAGCGTGTGCACGAGAGAGGGGAGGGACTTAGAGCGTGCTTGAGAGGGAGGGACTGCAGGTACGGCTGCAGTGCAGGGAGTGGAAGCAGAGCGCTGAACACACACGGCTCTTATTAAAACGGCGCTTTCTCACCAGAGTACTTTTCCCCATCATTCTTAAAGTACTGATACTAATGAAACGGAGGAATCGTAACGTTTTTAACGGCACCTTTCAAGTATCGGTACACCGTGCAACACTAGTCAGGAGTCAGTGTCTCTCCCCCAAACTCACACATAGGCTATACAATTCGATATGAACTGAAGAGCCGCATGCAACTAGGCAAAGAGCCGCATGCGGCTCGAGAGCCGCGGGTTGGCCACCCCTGCTGTAGGGAGTACAACTCTAACACAGAGAAGACCTGTCTGTGCTGCCCCAGAACGCCTCCTTGGACATTTCTCTTTTTCCATTGTTTTCTTCCTGGGTACTCTGAGTAGGGACACCCAGTAGCCACGCCCAGAGCTATGGCCGCACCCTCTGCCAGCCTTTCACGAAACAAAGCTTCCCAAACCTTTCAGCGATTCATGCCGGATATGTACAGCGTAGGGCACTGAAGAACGATGCTGTTCCTACTTTGTTTGGACCAGCGGGGGATTCGGGTACACAACCTGTAAGTATTCATTGTTGTTAGTGTATTTATGATGTTTAAAACAAACAAGGTAGGCTATCTACCACGACTGTTTAAATGGGTAAACGTTTTTCGGGCTGCTAAGTTGGGATGGCGGAGAAATGCTCTCCAGACCCATTCTCACAGCGTTAGAAACCTTTTTCTTCCTCAATATCAAGCCACACTTATTGTTTTTACTTCGACTGTGAGTGTTTGTGTGTGCTCAGGATGAGTTTCGCTTGTTCTAGCTGTATCGCCGACACGGAAGCCTGACTGCTCCTGCAGCAGCTGTGAGGGGCAACGAGCCTCTCGCGTTGCGACCAATCAGAGCACACTGGGCTCACAGGGGGGGGGGGGGGGTGCATACAGAGAGTGAATATCGGTGCATACAGACTATACAGAGATGCTGTATGACAAACCAATGTGAGTTTGGAACATTGCACAATGTAAATCTATTCTAGTAGACCTCAACAATGGAATTATGATCAGTAGAAATGGCCATGACATGGGACCTTTAAGTACAGTACTTGAGTAGATGTACTTAGTTACTTCCTCTGGTATCCTGTGGGTGTTCAGTGCGTTGTGTTCTTACCACTGCAGTTACTGGACTTCCTGTAACCAAAGGCCTGTCCTCCTCCTCCCACAGAGTGACTGAGAACACTGGAGCCACGGAACAGAGCCCTCCTGCAGAAGCAGAGCAGAAGCAGGGAGTCAGGATTAGATTTGATTCAGCAGTAGCTAGAACAACATTTTAGTAAATGGTTTATTCTGAAATGAATTCACAATTCCTGCAGTCAGCAACAGGTGCTTTCTTGTCGGTGGCAATAGGAAGAAAATGGTAGAGAGTCTGAAGCTTCCTACTTGAAGATCTTTCACTTCCCCCATATGACATGAAATCAGCTTCTAACATTTGTCCAGCTGTCACCTGCACTTCCTGCAGCGATAGGACACTTCAGAGGAGCTGCAGTGGGCGGGGTCAGCGGCAAACAGCTCCCTGGGAATGTGCCGCATCTCTGCTCACACACACACACACACACACACACACATACATAAACAGAAAGCGTTGGAAATCAATTCGTTGGAGTCCATGTAGCGATACATATGATCTGCTCATGGTTTAATCACAATAAAAATTGCACAGTTGCGCTCTGTGTGTGTGTGTGTGTGTGTGTGTGTGTGTGTTAGACACCGGTTATCTTACTGCTTCTGCTACTTTGAGCATGCAAAAAAGTTGGCATGTGTACGGCCCCTTATGCAATGCAAATATTATTATTTGTTACGCTTCCAAAGCACAACATGTATGATTGTTTTAAGGCTCATTTGACAAACACAGATAATATTTAAACAAAATGTCTTCCATTTGTGAGATATGCTGACATTTTTCCTAAAACATTGACCAGAAAATCTGGTGTGTGTGTCTGTGTGTCTGCATGTGTGTGTGTCTGTGTGTCTGCATGTGTGTGTGTCTGTGTGTCTGCATGTGTGTGTGTTTACCAGGGTACTTCTCGGTGATCTTGCTCAGTCTGTACTGTTTGTACAGAGGACTGGAGGTGTCCACTTCACAGTGCAGAGCCTCGTACAGACACAGTTGCTCCTCAAAGCCACTGTTCACCCTGCAACACACCAGCAGCTGTCAATCATCTGCCCTTAGACTTATCACACCAGCAGCTGTCAATCATTTGCCCTTAGACTTATCACACCAGCAGCTGTCAATCATCTGCCCTTAGACTTATCACACCAGCAGCTGTCAATCATCTGCCCTTAGACTTATCACACCAGCAGCTGTCAATCATCTGCCCTTAGACTTATCACACCAGCAGCTGTCAATCATCTGCCCTTAGACTTATCACACCAGCAGCTGTCAATCATCTGCCCTTAGACTTATCACACCAGCAGTTGTCAATCATCTGCCCTTAGACTTATCACACCAGCAGCTGTCAATCATCTGCCCTGGAACTTATTATAATATCCATACTGGTCAGATTAGGGCTGCACGAGATATCGTGTCGTGATGATAATCACGATATGCACATGCGCGATATTCACATCGCGTGGACATTTTTTTTTTAGGACTTGCGATATTAAGTAGGCAAATTAACTCAAACACGTCATGTTACAATTATTTTGCTGCTTGCTAGAAAAAAAGGAAAACTTGCGCGGCTCTCATGTCAGGGGTACTTGAGTGAGTGACATGCAGGCTCTGCATGCACAGCAAACCACCACCAAATCTCCAAAGCAAAGGGAACCCGTGATTAAAGGTAAAAACACTGAATAAAGTAGTTTCATGTGTTTCTCCAGGGCAGTTTGGCGCTGCTAACCGAGCTAGCTCAGCTTGTTGCTCTGATAACATAAGATCCAGACGTCCGTGACTTAAATCCTTCATCCAGTTAAATATAGTTTAAAAAATACCAATTGTAGCATTACAGTTCAAGAAAGGATGGTTTGCGGAAAAAAACGGTATTTTCTTCAATTCCTGTATGTTTTCATATCGCAATATATATCGCAGGGGGGGGGGGGGGGGGGGGGGATATTTTTCCAATATCGTGGAGCCCTAGGTCAGATCACCAAATATATTTCATCCCACAAAAAAGGTTGTTAGATTGCTGCTTGACAGGAGTTACTGGGACACACACACACACACACACACACACACACTTACTGGACGTCCGGTTTGGCAGCCTTCAGTCTGAGGGAGGCCTCAGTGAAGCTCAGCTGGTGTTTCTTCATCAGGTAGGAGGTGATGATGGTGGCACTGCGACTCCTTCCGGCCTGACTGATCACAAACAGCAGCTGTTCACTTTACTGACCCTCAAACTCTACTGGTACCCTCTCTCTCTTTGTTGATAGTTGATTGAAATAGTCTCTGGGTTTGTTTACAGTTTGTACAGCAAACAACACGCCTAACACATACAAGGAACATCTCCAAAAGAAAACCCCACAGTTACCGGGAACATGTAATAAACCTCGGGAGAGAATCAGAGGATCCCTTTATCAGGACGGAAAGATGTGCAGTAGGTGAAAAAGAATAGAATTACAACATAGATAATCCAAAGGCTAAACATGATAATGTGAATATACGATATATAAAAAGAAAAAAAGATGGCTCCAGGTAGATATAACTAGTAAGATATATTTTAGTAAGTAAATGCCAATAATTAGCAGGAATAACATCAATTATCAGATGGAATAGAGTAGAGAATATGTCTTTTAATATATAATGTATTTAGTATAATGTCTGTCTAAAAAACAAATCAATTAAAAGGTTATTGTATGTAGTATAACATACAGTACAGGCATAGGCGGAGTTTGACATTTGCACTTGGGGGGGGGGGGGGGGCAAACCTTTTTTACTGACGTCAGTACACAGTCCCAACTATTGCGTGGCGTGCTACGGACACAGTAGCAATAAAGCCAGCGCTCACCGCACTGAGTGTGACTTTTCCACATACGAACACAACTCGTCCTGTCATGCACGCCTCATGCCCGCCTCATGCACGCCTCATGCACGCCTCATGCCCGCCGTACACACACTCATGTGGAAGGGGCGGTCTCTCCAGCCAACAACAGTGCATTAGATCTGTAAAACTCATCATAACTGTGCACATCTTACACTTATTTGATAACTACTATATCCCTTGGTTACTTGAAGACGCTACAATATTATGAACCAGTGTCCTACCTTATTAAAATATTGATATACAAAATACTTGTATTGGAACATGTTTCAGCCACTAGGGGGCCACTAGGAGGGGATGAACACTTGAGATCAGATTTGGCTGAATGTGGCCCCTGAACTAATGAGTTTGACCCCCTACTTTAGACCCTTACCAGTGAACGAGTGCAGCCCCTCCTCCATCCACAGCTTCCTGAATGAAGCGGAAGCAGTCGTCCATGTGACTCAGAAGGTCAGAGGACACCTCATCCAGAACATTGACCCACTTCCTGCGAAAGTTCCCATCAGCAGGAACCAGAGGGGCAGGGTCCACAGAGTCAACAGACAGGATGTGAGTGACAGCTGCGGCAGCCAATCCCTGGCTGTCATTGAGGTCCGCCACAGTGCCGATGTAGAGGCCGGGGTCCACCAGCAGCATGACTGCAGACACACACAAACTCATGTCATGTCTTCTTACAAAATCACAGGAATTTCAATCTTATTTCATTTTTAAAAACTTCAGAATTATTCACGTGTTACGATATGACCAATGGTTGTTATAGCAGCTGTTATGTACTCTGTTGAAAAGGCCGAATGTCAGCTCGCACCCGAGGGAGGGTGTCCAGCCTCCAGTATTTAATAAGTAAATGTCTGTCTGTTTTACTTGTATTATTTTTGACTGACAGTCGGTAAACATTTTGGGGGGAAAACTGATTTGTTAAATACAAAATGTTTCAATGCAGGGCAAACGAGTAAATATATCGAAAATATTTCAAGTAGATTTCACATTTCCTTGATAAATAAACCTTATTTCTCTACTTTCTTCAGTGTTTCCTGCGTTCCTTTGGGTCTTAGTATGGGTATTGTTATTTAAAAACTAAAAGTAGTAGAAGTAACCAAGTACATTTACTCAAGTACTGTAGGGGAGACCAGGGACAGTTGCAACACTTTTTGGGCTTTTCCACAATAAGTAAAAAAACATTTACAATAGGACAGCCATGTTGCTATATTATACATTATCAATATGTCAGCTACTGAAACAATGTATTTAAGATGCTTTTATGAAATAAGTACAGGTTGGAAAATGTATTTTTTTTTTTAACTCAACTGTTACAACTGTTCTTGTGTACAGGGACAGTTGTAGCACATGCCAGGCACGGTTGTAGCATATTAATAATGGTTACCTTTTTTCACACTACATGACAACACATAGGGAAAGCTGTCAAATTCTAAGGCAACAAGATTTGAATGGGGTTTCACACATCCTCCAACAAACAGATAACACACACAGCATCCTCCTCTGTGAAGGATTACACTGTTCTCTGAGAGGTGCTTCTACCTTCATTATGTGGACCTACCTCCTTTGAGCTGAGACCATAATCAGCTGCCTCCATCAGGTAGTCTCTCAAAAGCATCTCCTGCTCTGTTGAGAACACCTTCTTTGGTGTCCAGTAGCCTACTCTTGGGGGTGTGTGTGATCCCTGACTCTCCAACCTCAGCCTCTTTGGAACCGGTACAGGGTGACATGGCATAGAGCAGGGACTTTGCCACTTCCCTGAATGATTTGCCCTTCTCAACTTCATTTGAGGCCCTCTGCAGCAGAGCAAGTGGCACTCCCCTGCCTGTCTTCCTCTTTCTGACATTTGGCATACTGTAAACACACACACACACACAGTATTTTATTCTGTTTATTTTTACAGGGATAATGCACACCAATCAACTGTATGCTTGAATGAACAATTGCAGAAGCACATGAGCCATCATTGTAAATGTGCCATGTTACAACCGTCCCAGGACCACCAGTCTTGCTTTCACCCCCTGTGAACCTGCCTGATTGCTAGCTTGACCCATATTTAGCAAGTTATATTTGTAGCTTACAAAACAGTGATTCTAATAATACTAGTTTGGATTCCTAGACATTTGAACTCAAGACAGTATCCAAAAAATACATCATATCATTTTAGTTAATATTTTACCTCAGAAACACACATGTTTGCTGATATCTTACGCGAGAAATTCAAACGTGGCTCCTTTTTTTCTCAGCGATCTTACCCTCTAACTGCGCATGTGCAGAGTGAATTTCATCACTAGCTTGTTTGTGATTGGAGATATTGAAGGTGTTACAACCGACCCGTGTTGCAACTGTCCCTGGTCTCCCCTACTTGAGATACTTGTTGTACTTTACTTGAGTATCACAATTGTTTTTTTGTTTTTCTACTTTGTACTTAGGCAAATGGTGTATTTTTACCCCACTACATGTATTTAATACCTTAAGTTGCTTACTCAAGCTTAATATACTATTTTTAAGAGCTCTACTTTTACTTCTTCCTCAAACATGGCGGAACAGAGCATTAACATGAGAGCTCTGCCGCTGACAGCTCTGTGTGTGTGTGTGTGTGTGTGTGTGTGTGTGTGTGTGTGTGTGTGTGTGCGCGCGTGCGTGTGTGCGTGTGAGACAGCTCTCTTAGGACGGCAACTACTCACCTCGCTTGTTTAGCTTTCCCGCTCAAACGTTATTCCTAATTTTACTGAAATATTTGAACATAAAGAGTTGAGTACAAAATAATAACTCACTCCTGAACACAGAACACCGAGGAAACTACAACAACAACACACGTGTGGTTGTTACTGCGGGGGTTTGGTGCGTCTTTCAGAGTGTCCGGAAGGAAACACACAGAACAGCTCCTTAGTTCCGGTGTAACACCACATGCTGTAACCTATCGGGTTAGTTAGTCTCACCTTTTAGTTGTTTTATTACTCGAGGGGTAGAAGCACTGAGATGTTTTACTATAGTTAAAGAAGGTATACTACCGGAGGTTGTACTCAGATTATTTACTAAAGTAAACGTAGCAATACTGCAGTGTAACAATACTAAGCTACAAGTTCTGCATTCAAAATTGTACTTAGGTAAAAATAAAAACGTATTAGCATAACAAAACTTATTTTTGTACCAAAAGTAAAAGTATGGGTTCTGTTAAATGGCAATTTTAAGCACCAGGTATTTTTTGAAAATTATATTCTTGGTAACGGTGTGGTTTATTTGAATTACTTGATGCACTACTAGGTAGCTTAACCTATAATAATAATATCAGAATCAGAATACCTTTATTAGTCCCACAGAGGGGACATTTGCATATATATATAATGAACATCAGCATATAAATGTAGTTTTGTAATTCATCTCAGTTAAAGAAGTCCAGGAATAAAACATTTCGCCTCATGTTTTATTCAATAAACCCTGCATACTAATTGGCCAGTGGTCACTGTGGAAGAGGATAAATAAGGAATAGCAAACCTCGTAGTAAAAACAAAGTGTCCCAGGTTTTATTACTCAGTATTTAGTTAAAGAAAAGAATACTTTTGAGAAAACATTTCAAAACAATCGTCTCACAAAATGTTCTTAATTTGAGCTCATGTGACCACAGACTGAGAGTAAACAGAAAAAGAACATCCTTACCCACAAGATAAATAAACCTCACAATTATATTGGCTTCAGCTATGAAACTAAAAAGGAAGAGAGAACAGGAAGACACCGGGAGGATGAGGTCATGTTGGCAGACACTGGTCACTGTCTCATTACCAGGGTCAAGTGCTAGTAAAATGACACCTGTTAAATGCAGATCAACACACATCTGGAAACTAGAGAAAATGACACCCTAACTGTCTGACTTTATGTATTAAAAAACTATATTTACAATCACGTCAGGTTAAAGACACACTTTAAACACATGTTCAGAGTCACGTCTGTCTGGCCTCCTGTTTCTCAACATGAATTAAGTGTGTGTGTGTGTGTGTGTGTGTGTGTGTGTGTGTGTGTGTGTGTGTGTGTGTGTGTGTGCGTGCGTGTGTGTGTGTGTGTGTGTGTGTGTGTGTGTGTGTGTGTGTGTGTGTGTGTGTGTGTGTGTGTGGCGTTGCATTGCGTACGCCCCACAGTCTGTACATGGTCACAATGTGGGGTGCTAATAAAGTTTTTATGAGCTGCTTTAATCTGACCGTCTGACCAATCACAACACCTCACTGTGACCCCGCCCCTCCCTGAGGGCTCATTAGAGCGCTGCCCATCACACATAATGAACTGTTGGAGTGAAAACACAGAGCAGAGATGCAGCAGTGACAGGTGGTGGGACGGAGGGGGAGTGTATTGTGTGTGGCACCGACTCACTCACATTGTGTAGCTCTCTAACAGATGCCTGTGAGACAGACTGTCAACAAGAATTAAACAGCCTTTTCTTTTAAAACACTTTGTGTTAAACGCCTAATTATGAAAGCCACTTTGTGTAGAATGTGATTATGGCATCTTTCTATTCAGTTGCTCATTTAAGGAAGTTTTTTGCAAGAAATGTTAATCCATTGACATTCAGGGAAGAATCTGGGGTTTAGTATCTTTCCCAAGGACCCTTCAACATGTTGACTGCGGGGTCAGGGTTCAAACCATCAACTCTCCAATGATATAAGATAAATTGGAACAAGAGTGAAGCAATCCCACTTAACTCATGCACAACCTAATGAACACCCCCTTTATTTGGAAAACAAATGGAATGAGGTATTTCGGGAATCAACATCGTCTCTCCTATCTCTAAAATCTTTAGCCTTAACGGCCCTGCTATTTTCCAGTCCATTAAGGAGGACATCAACAGATGGATGGCCATACCACCTTTTCTATGGGGCAGAGCAGACACCTTGAAAATGAATGTTCTCCCAAGACTTTCTCATATTATCTCTATCCCTCTTGAATTCCCACTAAAATGGTTTAAAGATATCAAATCCCTCTTCACTCAGTGAGCGGAGGTGGATCCATCGCCTGGGCACCATTGACCCGGGCGGACTAAATGAAAAATACAATTGATGGGTCCGCCTACCACCACTTAAACATGTGTTACCTGTGTGATCTCCTCTCCCCCCATGGTCTCTCCCCTGCAGATGGGTGATTTTAATTCCCTTCTCTGCGGGTTTGTCAGCCTGTTTTTAATCCGCCCTCCACGTATTTCAGCACTTATATATTACCTGGAGGCCGGAAAACCACCCGCAGAGAGGAACTCTTCACCTACCTGCTACCCTTTTAAATACACAGAGCCAAAAAACACCTACCCTTTGGAATCTTTCACCTTGATTTGAGTGGTTTTTGTTTTTCAGTGACATCCAGTTCATTTTATATGATGTTACTAACCCGGTGTGCCTTTATTTTATTATTATTAGTTAATTGTAACACTCCCTTTACTCTTTCAATTATTATTACTGGGGAGATTGTTTTAATGATTTGTATTTTTAACATTGCACTTCTATGCATGGCTTACTAATAGAACTGGAATCACTTTTAAATTGACCATTTTAGATCCCCCTATCATTTAGTTTATTTTATAGATTCCATTGGGACAAGCTCCGCACACGCATACACACACATAAATACATCGGCACACATACACACACATACACACACACACATACACACATACACACACACACACACACACACACACACCACACACACACACACACACACACACACACACACATACCACCTTCCAGATCTGGGGACAGGGAAATCTGCTTTTTAACATACTCTGCCGCCGTTCCGTGGTCCGGCTCCGCCCTGCACTTTTTAACCATTCTTTTGAAACGGTCTTGTCCTTACGAAGCTTTTATGATGCTTTTAAAAGGGTCTTTATAAAGTTTATGTTTATGGAGGTTTTTAATGTTTTTTAAAAAAAAAAACGGAGCCCTGCGCTCTTCCCCAACCTAACCCTACCCCTACCCCTACCCCTCACACCAGATACTGCCTGGTTTTCGGAGCCCCCCAATAAAGCAAAACTGCACGTTTCAGAGTGGCCTTTTATTGTGGCCAGCCTAAGGCACACCTATGCAATAATCATGCTGTCTAATCAGCATCTTGATATGCCACACCTGTGAGGTGGGATGGATTATCTCGGCAAAGGAGAAGTGCTCACTATCACAGATTCTTTCAGATTTGTGAACAATATTTGAGAGAAATGGTTATTTTGTGTATATAGAAAATGTTTTAGATCTTTGAGTTCATCTCATGAAAAATGGGAGCAAAAACAAAAGTGTTGCATTTATATTTTTGTTCAGTGTATATATATTTATATATTATTGGTTACACATCCATAGGTTTTCGGACCCCCCCAGACCCCCCCAATAAAGCAAAACTGCACGTTTCAGAGTGGCCTTTTATTGTGGCCAGCCTAAGGCACACCTATGCAATAATCATGCTGTCTAATCAGCATCTTGATATGCCACACCTGTGAGGTGGGATGGATTATCTCGGCAAAGGAGAAGTGCTCACTATCACAGATTCTTTCAGATTTGTGAACAATATTTGAGAGAAATGGTTATTTTGTGTATATAGAAAATGTTTTAGATCTTTGAGTTCATCTCATGAAAAATGGGAGCAAAAACAAAAGTGTTGCGTTTATATTTTTGTTAAGTGTATATATATTTATATATTATTGGTTACACATCCATAGGTTTTCGGACCCCCCCAGACCCCCCCAATAAAGCAAAACTGCACGTTTCAGAGTGGCCTTTTATTGTGGCCAGCCTAAGGCACACCTGTGCAATAATCATGCTGTCTAATCAGCATCTTGATATGCCACACCTGTGAGGTGGGATGGATTATCTCGGCAAAGGAGAAGTGCTCACTATCACAGATTCTTTCAGATTTGTGAACAATATTTGAGAGAAATGGTTATTTTGTGTATATAGAACATGTATATCTTGTTTGAGTTCATCTCATGAAAAATGGGAGCAAAAACAAAAGTGTTGCGTTTATATTTTTGTTCAGTGTACATACATTTCAGTGGAGAGCAGAGAACATCTGTCTTCACATTCATTACAAAAGATATATGTATGGTATTTATAATCAGTAAATTCTTGCTCATTTCTGTTTTCATCATTTAAGAGTAGCACAATATAAAGTCAAGGAAATCACTAGCTGTCAAACTGCAAGACGATGTACAGGAAGACAATATTATTGCATTTGAATGACATTTGACACGTGTGATTTGACATCATATCAGTTAATCAACAATATTGGCAAAGCAGAGCAAGGCAGGGCATCCTTAACATTGTAAACCATTGTTTTCAAATCACGAGAACATGACGACTATTTATTGTTAGCAATGGTAGAAAGTAACTACGTACATGTACTCAAATACTAAATCCATTTTTAAGCTACATGTACTTTACTTGAGTATTTTCCTTTATAGCTACTTTGCTACCTTGATAATGACCTATATTATTTTGAAAATGGCCACTTGGATGAGTACTTTTAGATATAAGATAAGATAAAAGGTACTTTATTCATCCCAAAGATATAGTACTTCAATTCATTTTTAAATATTTGTATTTTATAATATAGTGCGTTTACAATACTGTAACATTGCCAACATCTCTCTGCACCAGAGATGTGTTCATGTAAAGTGAGCAGTTACTCCACATCACTGTGAGTTCCAGAGCTCTCACTGTTAGTCTCCCACATGTCCACACTTTGATGACCAGCGGACTGAGCTGAACAATTACAGCTCCATAAAGAATAACCATCTTAACCCCATGACATCACTTGTGGCCGGCTCACCTCAGCCGGGGATCACATTTTCATTGAAATATTTAAGTATTATAATGTACTCCCTTAATTGAATGGTAACTTTAATATACAGCAGACTGAAAAGTATTCGATATTGTAAAACGTAGAATATAGAAACAGTTCAAATGACAGGCTCTTTAGTCTTAGCAAAAACACACAATAAAATGTAACTGTGGTCATTTATAAATAGTTACATTCAGTGGTAGAAAGTAACTAAGTACATTTACTCAAGTACTGTACTCAAGTATATGTTTGAGGTACTTGCACTTTACGTAAGTATTTCAATTGTATGCTACCTCTTACTTTCACTCCACCACCATTTTTAAGCCAAAATAGTACTTTTTAGTGACTACATTAATTTGACAAGATTAATTAGTAGTTACTTTGCAAGTTTATATTGTTAGTCTAAAAATGCAATGAACTAATGAATGATGGCATACTCTTTAAGATACCTGGCAGTATAAACAGAATGACATGTTATTACCAGCTGCTAAATCAAAATGATTCACATGAATGGATTTATAGTAAGAATCATGTGATAAAATATACTGTATATTATTCTGAAATAAACCAATCTGTGTAATGAGTTATTTTCCTTTTGGTAATTTCAGTATATTATGATGCCAGAGCTTTATTTGAAACAGAGTATTTCTACACTGGGGTATAACTACTTTTAATGAAGTAAAAGATTGAAGTACTTCCTCCACCACTGGTTACAGCATGTCTGGTTCTGGAGCGTGGTCCTGTGTAGGAGTTCACTTGTTGGCAGTGTTTAATTAGGGTGTGTGTGTGTGTGTGTGTGTGTGTGTGTGTGTGTGTGTGTGTGTGTGTGTGTGTGTGTGTGTGTGTGTGTGTGTGCGTGTGTGTGTGTGTGTGTCTGTGCGTGTGTGTGTCTGTGTGTGTGTGTGTGTGTGTGTGTGTGTGTGTGTGTGTTATGCTAATTTAAAGTGTCCTGCCTCAGAGCTTCTGTCTCTTATATAAGAGCGACACACTGACAGGAGAGTAAAGACAGAAAGAGTGGACATAGTGCAGCTGCTGGTCTCTCCTCTCTCTATCTCTCTCTCTCTCTCTCTCGCTCGCTCTCTCTCGCTCTCTCTCTCTCTCTCTCTGTGTATCGCAGTGTGTGTTTGCGCTCAGATTGAAGATGATGGAAGCGTCCGTATGTTTCCTCCTGCTGCTCGGCCTCGCCCTCCAACCCTCTGATGCTGCTGGACCAGGTATGCACTCACACATTTATTAAACCCTTTACATCTGCAATAACTCTAAAGTACATTCAAACAAAAATCGAAGCCACAGATAATGTTGTTTGAATGTTATAATGCCTTTATTATAAAGAATATCTAGTCATATTTCTGACAACGCTCTTATATCCCTGATCTAAACAACTTGGTAATGCATTTTTCCTAGATATAAAATGTCGATGATGTTTTGATATCAGGCTAAAATGTGCAAAACTATAATGCATTGTTGATGTACTGAACATTCTCATAATGCACATATGATACCTTGCTAAAGCTAAAATGTAATATTCCATCCCTAATACCTATGATGTATTACAATACACTTAAAGGCATGATGGAAAGTAACTATACATTTAAGTATTATATTGAAATGAATTGTTTACATATTTGTACTTTACTTGAGTATTTCCATTTAAAGCTTTATAATTCTACCGCTCTACATTTCACGGCAAATATCGTACTTTTGACTCCACTACCTTTATCTTAGCACTTATAGTTACTAGTTACTTTTGACATATATAAACACTTACGTTGTTGATATGATGATAATGCAGTACTTTACTATTCATCTTCACAGTATTCCCAGCATCGAAATGTGACCAAGATACTGACATGCTCTGTACACAAAACAGGATCATTTCATAACCATAATAATAATATATATCCGCTCTATTCACTGAAAAGTCATTTGACTTTTGACACTTAAAGTACATTTAGCAAATACTAAATATACTTTATATTATCCTGAAATGGGTAATTGTTAGTACTTTAAGAGTGCATCTCTTAAGTACATTTTGATGCCAATTATTTTCTACTTTTACTTAAGTAACATTTTGAACTGTCACAAAATGGAGTATTTTAAGACCATAGTATTTGTACTTTAAGTAAAGGATCCGAGTACTTCTTCAAACACTGATTTTACGATACGTGAGGTGATGGTGCTATATAACACACGTATGAATGCCTTGTGAATTAATCTATTACTGAAATACCACACACACACACACACACACACACACACACACACACATGCACACGCACACACACACACACACACACTCTCACACACACACACACACACACACACACACACACACACACACACACACACACACACACACACACCCTGTCTGCAGGCAGCTGTGTGGGCCGCTGTGGGGAGGTGTTCACCAGAGGCCAGCAGTGTAGCTGTGACTTCAGCTGCCTCAGACACAACGAGTGCTGCCAGGACTTCCAGGCTGCCTGCACCACAGGTAACCATAGGCCTCACTTATACTGGGGACGCTGGTGACATGCCCCCCACCTTTGGAGATGGCCAACTTTGTCCCCACCAGCATTAGGATCATTTGTTAAATATGTTCTGAAAATAGCGTGCACAAAGAATTGTACACTTTGAGAGGTTTATCTGCACAAGAGAACATGCACTATCTGGAGGAGTGTTCTCACTTTCTGGGGGTCTTTCTGGTGGTCAAGTGGTGCAGTTTGGACCTGAGACACGTTTAATATTAGTGATAATTGAATAGAGAATAGTGAAGCAATGGTTGCTCCCGCTTAGCAGCAGCATAGTTACTGCACTAGTTGTTTAAAACACTACTATAAGCATATGTATGCACAGTATATGCACTACAGTACATATGGTTGTATTGTTTGAAGGGACGCTACATGCAGTTGTGTTTTTTTAAACCTGAAAAGAGTCCCCACCACTTCTCTAACAACATGGGTACACTGTTCTACAGATACACATATTCAACAGTAGATATGAGTAATTCATCTGTGTGGTCAAATGTAAAGCAAAGATATAATATGTGAGTAGAACAGACCCAACAGGGTGAGAGACGTGCAGGGAAGGAGCGTCCATGATCCTGACTGTTCCTGTGGCGTGATGAAAGGTTATGCTCTTGCTTCAGTGCAGCACACTGACTCTAATATCATGCCTTCATCACATGTGTGGAGCCCCTATAGCTTGCTGTTTGTATTTTCTATAGAGCTTTTAAACCTATATCCTTTGCTGTTTTGATTTATAATAACTGTTTAATCCAGAGCCTTTTTAGCTGATTTTTTAATTTTCTATAACCTTGCAGCCATTGTTGTTTTAATTTAACAGAACATTTGATGTGCTTCAGTTTCAATGTTTTCTGCTAATCTAATCAGGCTGCTACATTTGACAAAGAAACTCTAATGTTATGTCACATCACAGAACTCGACTCCTTCTATATGTCCTTGGTAGTTGGTGAGGACCAAAATGAACCATATTGTGGAGCATCTTTAGGGCCTTATATCTGTGGGCTTTGTATGACACGTGCCTGTTCTCTCTGCTGTCCTCAGATCAGTCCTGTCAGGGTCGCTGTGGGGAGACGTTCAGCCGCGGCCGGGTGTGTGAGTGTGATGCACAGTGCAGCCAATATAGCACCTGTTGTCATGACTACCAGCTACACTGCGGTAATAACCAACAGCTACAGCTACACCAGTACACACTGTGCCTTCTGCCACTTCCTGTAGCAACACTTACACAATGTAAAGGTCCCCTATTATAGTATTTTCCAATAATATATCTCAGGTCTCAGATATATATACAGAACCTGTCTCTGATTGGCTGAAACACCAAACAGATCACTGCAACATCCCATAATCCCCTCTGTTTCAGCCCTGTTCCAAAAGTGCTGATTCTCTGTCTGTTACTTTAAATGCTAATGAGCTGCTGATGGCCACGCCCCTCTGAGAGGTGACTGGTTTAAAAAACATAATGGTGCTCTAGGAGGAGATTCAGGTGATAAGGTGTGTGGGGGGGGGGAGGTTACCTTGGTTGGTTATTGGCTAATCGTTGCAAACCCAAAAAAACATTGTGACATCACAAAGTGACCAACATCTGATCAGCTCATTTTCAGACAAGTTTTTATAAAGATGGATCAGGATACAAAGAGAGGGGGTCTTTGTTCCTGAAACGTTCTGAGTCTCTTAACACAGAGGGGACACATGTGTATGTAGAAGAGACATGAGAAAGTAGATTTGGGATAGTGACTTTCAACTCATATTGAAGCAGCTTTATGAAGATTGGATGGGAAATGGACAAGCATCCTGATCTGGGTGCTTTTGTCCGTCTGTCCTATCTCAGATGCCGGTGTCTCAGGCTCTCCCTCCAGGACGCCACAGCCTCTGAGAGCTGCTGCGACAGGTCAGCATCAACAACACCTCACACTCACAGCTTTCACAGTGTCACTAACCAGATCTAATACTGTGTACTGAATTAGGTAACCAAACAAATCCCCATCTGGGCCATGTTAGCTCATGTTTACTATCGATCCACACAAAGCCTTGAGATGAACTAAATAAACCTGAATTGACAGAATTAATCTATAGAATTTTTGGAATATGTATTTATGAATGGCTCAGCAGAGGCACAAGGAAACAGCAGGGACTCATAAATGCAGGTCCTGAGATGCAAGACAAAAAGTCACATATTTTAATATATTGAAGTTTAGACGTGAAATATGTTGCAGACTTAACTCTTCCTTTTTCTCACCATAAAACTGATATGTTTCCCTTCTTCATTGGTTTTCTCCTCGTCAGGAAATCGGAGACCAGGCAGGGGGTGGGGAGACTCCAACAGTGAGAGTGAGGAATGGTACTCAGGTGAGGTTGTTCTAATTCTTATTCCTTTAAAAAGAAGGAACAAAAACCTGAACTGTGTCCAAAAAAGCATTCATTAAATACAGAATATACACAAAGCTTTTGCAGAAACTGCCCATGAAGAAGACTGGAGGGGTGGTTGTTTCAAATGTTGAATCAACTTTCTCAGATCATTTGCATCACCAAAATAACATACCAGCTAAGTTGGGTAGTGCATTGCCAAATACAAAGCCCTACTCTTAGTAAACAAATCCATTTTGATTTCAAGACTTCAGGGGAATGGTGTAGAAAATATAAATCTAGGCCGCTTAGCTTAGCATAAAGACTGGAAATGGGGTCAACAGATCACCTAAAAGTAAATTCAGACACAACACACACAAGTTTTTTTATAACCAAACCTGTGGATGTGTAAGTCAGTTCTGAACCATGGATTTAATGATTGATGTTGTTATCTTATGACAATTTGTATTCTTATGTTTTTATGTAGCGACGGGCCCCTGCTCCCGGTACCCCAGGGGTCAGTGTCCGGGGTCCATCAGACAGCTGACTGCCAGCTCCTCTGGCCGAGCTCCTGCTGCACCGACCAATCAACCACAACAGGGTTTGGAATATTTATTGATTCTTTAATTTAAAAATAATATCTTAATGAAGCACTTTTTTTAGGTGTATATCAGTATGTAGTGTCTCTACTTTAAAGAGTCCTCTCCTGCTGATGTTCAGGTGTATATCAGCATGTGGTGTCTCTACTTTAAAGAGTCCTCTCCTGCTGATGTTCAGGTGTATATCAGTATGTAGTGTCTCTACTTTAAAGAGTCCTCTCCTGCTGATGTTCAGGTGTATATCAGTATGTAGTGTCTCTACTTTAAAGAGTCCTCTCCTGCTGATGTTCAGGTGTATATCAGTATGTAGTGTCTCTACTTTAAAGAGTCCTCTCCTGCTGATGTTCAGGTGTATATCAGTATGTAGTGTCTCTACTTTAAAGAGTCCTCTCCTGCTGATGTTCAGGTGTATATCAGTATGTAGTGTCTCTACTTTAAAGAGTCCTCTCCTGCTGATGTTCAGGTGTATATCAGTATGTAGTGTCTCTACTTTAAAGAGTCCTCTCCTGCTGATGTTCAGGTGTATATCAGTATGTAGTGTCTCTACTTTAAAGAGTCCTCTCCTGCTGATGTTCAGGTGTATATCAGTATGTAGTGTCTCTACTTTAAAGAGTCCTCTCCTGCTGATGTTCAGGTGTATATCAGTATGTAGTGTCTCTACTTTAAAGAGTCCTCCCCGGCTGATGTTCAGGTGTATACACGTATCAGTATGTAGTGTCTCTACTTTAAAGAGTCCTCTCCTGCTGATGTTCAGGTGTATATCAGTATGTAGTGTCTCTACTTTAAAGAGTCCTCTCCTGCTGATGTTCAGGTGTATATCAGTATGTAGTGTCTCTACTTTAAAGAGTCCTCTCCTGCTGATGTTCAGGTGTATACACGTATCAGTAAGTAGTGTCTCTACTTTAAAGAGTCCTCTCCTGCTGATGTTCAGGTGTATATCAGTATGTAGTGCTTCTACTTTAAAGAGTCCTCTCCTGCTGATGTGCAGGTGTATATCAGTATGTAGTGTCTCTACTTTAAAGAGTCCTCTCCTGCTGATGTTCAGGTGTATATCAGTATGTAGTGTCTCTACTTTAAAGAGTCCTCTCCTGCTGATGTTCAGGTGTATATCAGTATGTAGTGTCTCTACTTTAAAGAGTCCTCTCCTGCTGATGTTCAGGTGTATATCAGTATGTAGTGTCTCTACTTTAAAGAGTCCTCTCCTGCTGATGTTCAGGTGTATATCAGTATGTAGTGTCTCTACTTTAAAGAGTCCTCTCCTGCTGATGTTCAGGTGTATATCAGTATGTAGTGTCTCTACTTTAAAGAGTCCTCTCCTCCTGATGTTCAGGTGTATATCAGTATGTAGTGTCTCTACTTTAAAGAGTCCTCTCCTGCTGATGTTCAGGTGTATATCAGTATGTATTGTCTCTACTTTAAAGAGTTCTCTCCTGCTGATGTTCAGGTGTATATCAGTATGTAGTGTCTCTACTTTAAAGAGTCCTCTCCTGCTGATGTTCAGGTGTATATCAGTATGTAGTGTCTCTACTTTAAAGAGTCCTCCCCGGCTGATGTTCAGGTGTATACACGTATCAGTATGTAGTGTCTCTACTTTAAAGAGTCCTCTCCTGCTGATGTTCAGGTGTATATCAGTATGTAGTGTCTCTACTTTAAAGAGTCCTCTCCTGCTGATGTTCAGCTGTATATCAGTATGTAGTGTCTCTACTTTAAAGAGTCCTCTCCTGCTGATGTTCAGGTGTATATCAGTATGTAGTGTCTCTATTTTAAAGAGTCCTCTCCTGCTGATGTTCAGGTGTATATCAGTATGTAGTGTGTCTACTTTAAAGAGTCCTCTCCTGCTGATGTTCAGGTGTATATCAGTATGTAGTGTGTCTACTTTAAAGAGTCCTCTCCTCCTGATGTTCAGGTGTATATCAGTATGTAGTGTCTCTACTTTAAAGAGTCCTCTCCTGCTGATGTTCAGGTGTATATCAGTATGTAGTGTCTCTACTTTAAAGAGTCCTCTCCTGCTGATGTTCAGGTGTATATCAGTATGTAGTGTCTCTACTTTAAAGAGTCCTCTCCTGCTGATGTTCAGGTGTATACACGTATCAGTATGTAGTGTCTCTACTTTAAAGAGTCCTCTCCTGCTGATGTTCAGGTGTATATCAGTATGTAGTGCCTCTACTTTAAAGAGTCCTCTCCTGCTGATGTGCAGGTGTATATCAGTATGTAGTGTCTCTACTTTAAAGAGTCCTCTCCTGCTGATGTTCAGGTGTATATCAGTATGTAGTGTCTCTACTTTAAAGAGTCCTCTCCTGCTGATGTTCAGGTGTATATCAGTATGTAGTGTCTCTACTTTAAAGAGTCCTCTCCTGCTGATGTTCAGGTGTATATCAGTATGTAGTGTCTCTACTTTAAAGAGTCCTCTCCTGCTGATGTTCAGGTGTATATCAGTATGTAGTGTCTCTACTTTAAAGAGTCCTCTCCTGCTGATGTTCAGGTGTATATCAGTATGTAGTGTCTCTACTTTAAAGAGTCCTCTCCTCCTGATGTTCAGGTGTATATCAGTATGTAGTGTCTCTACTTTAAAGAGTCCTCTCCTGCTGATGTTCAGGTGTATATCAGTATGTAGTGTCTCTACTTTAAAGAGTTCTCTCCTGCTGATGTTCAGGTGTATATCAGTATGTAGTGTCTCTACTTTAAAGAGTCCTCTCCTGCTGATGTTCAGGTGTATATCAGTATGTAGTGTCTCTACTTTAAAGAGTCCTCCCCGGCTGATTCAGTGTATACACGTATCAGTATGTAGTGGCTCTACTAAGGTTCTCTCCTGTGATGTTCAGGTATATCAGTATGTCGTGTCTCTACTTTAAACCCAGTTCCTCTCCTGCTGATGTTCAGGTGTATATCAGTATTAGTGTCTCTCTTTAAAGAGTCATCTCCTGCTGATGTTCAGTGTGACACGTATCAGTATGTAGTGTCTTACTTTAAAGAGTCCTCTCCTGCTGATGTTCAGCGTGTTATACCAGTTATCCGTATGTAGTGCCTCTTACTTTAAAGAGTCCTCTCCTGCTGATGTTCAGGTGTATATCAGTATGTAGTGTCTCTACTTTAAGAGTCCTCCTGCTGCTGAGTTAGGTGTATATCAGTATGTAGTGTCTCTACTTTAAAGAGTCCTCTCCTGCTGATGTTCGGTGTATATCAGTATGTAGTGTCTCTACTTTAAAGAGTCCTCTCCTGCTGATGTTCAGGTGTATATTCAGTATGTAGTGTCTCTACTTTAAAGAGTCCTCTCCTGCTGATGTTCAGGTGTATATCAGTATGTAGTGTCTCTACTTTAAAGAGTCCTCTCCTGCTGATGTTCAGGTGTATATCAGTATGTAGTGTCTCTACTTTAAAGAGTCCTCTCCTCCTGATGTTCAGGTGTATATCAGTATGTAGTGTCTCTACTTTAAAGAGTCCTCTCCTGCTGATGTTCAGGTGTATATCAGTATGTAGTGTCTCTACTTTAAAGAGTCCTCTCCTGCTGATGTTCAGGTGTATATCAGTATGTAGTGTCTCTACTTTAAAGAGTCCTCTCCTGCTGATGTTCAGGTGTATATCAGTATGTAGTGTTTCTACTTTAAAGAGTCCTCCCATGAAGAAGACTGGAGGGGTAGTTTTTTCAAATGTTGAATCAACTTTCTCAGATAATTTGCATCACCAAAATAACATACCAGCTAAGTTGGGTAGTGCATTGCCAAATACAAAGCCCTACTCTTAGTAAACAAATCCATTTTGATTTCAAGACTTCAGGGGAATGGTGTAGAAAATATAAATCTAGGCCGCTTAGCTTAGCATAAAGACTGGAAATGGGGTCAACAGATCACCTAAAAGTAAATTCAGACACAACACACACAAGTTTTTTTATAACCAAACCTGTGGATGTGTAAGTCAGTTCTGAACCATGGATTTAATGATTGATGTTGTTATCTTATGACAATTTGTATTCTTATGTTTTTATGTAGCGACGGGCCCCTGCTCCCGGTACCCCAGGGGTCAGTGTCCGGGGTCCATCAGACAGCTGACTGCCAGCTCCTCTGGCCGAGCTCCTGCTGCACCGACCAATCAACCACAACAGGGTTTGGAATATTTATTGATTCTTTAATTTAAAAATAATATCTTAATGAAGCACTTTTTTTAGGTGTATATCAGTATGTAGTGTCTCTACTTTAAAGAGTCCTCTCCTGCTGATGTTCAGGTGTATATCAGTATGTAGTGTCTCTACTTTAAAGAGTCCTCTCCTGCTGATGTTCAGGTGTATATCAGTATGTAGTGTCTCTACTTTAAAGAGTCCTCTCCTGCTGATGTTCAGGTGTATATCAGTATGTAGTGTCTCTACTTTAAAGAGTCCTCTCCTGCTGATGTTCAGGTGTATATCAGTATGTAGTGTCTCTACTTTAAAGAGTCCTCTCCTGCTGATGTTCAGGTGTATATCAGTATGTAGTGTCTCTACTTTAAAGAGTCCTCTCCTGCTGATGTTCAGGTGTATATCAGTATGTAGTGTCTCTACTTTAAAGAGTCCTCTCCTGCTGATGTTCAGGTGTATATCAGTATGTAGTGTCTCTACTTTAAAGAGTCCTCTCCTGCTGATGTTCAGGTGTATATCAGTATGTAGTGTCTCTACTTTAAAGAGTCCTCTCCTGCTGATGTTCAGGTGTATATCAGTATGTAGTGTCTCTGCTTTAAAGAGTCCTCCCCGGCTGATGTTCAGGTGTATACACGTATCAGTATGTAGTGTCTCTACTTTAAAGAGTCCTCTCCTGCTGATGTTCAGGTGTATATCAGTATGTAGTGTTTCTACTTTAAAGAGTCCTCTCCTGCTGATGTTCAGGTGTATATCAGTATGTAGTGTCTCTACTTTAAAGAGTCCTCTCCTGCTGATGTTCAGGTGTATATCAGTATGTAATGTCTCTACTTTAAAGAGTCCTCTCCTGCTGATGTTCAGGTGTATATCAGTATGTAGTGTCTCTACTTTAAAGAGTCCTCTCCTGCTGATGTTCAGGTGTATATCAGTATGTAGTGTCTCTACTTTAAAGAGTCCTCTCCTGCTGATGTTCAGGTGTATATCAGTATGTAGTGTCTCTACTTTAAAGAGTCCTCTCCTGCTGATGTTCAGGTGTATATCAGTATGTAGTGTCTCTACTTTAAAGAGTCCTCTCCTGCTGATGTTCAGGTGTATATCAGTATGTAGTGTCTCTACTTTAAAGAGTCCTCTCCTGCTGATGTTCAGGTGTATATCAGTATGTAGTGTCTCTACTTTAAAGAGTCCTCCCCGGCTGATGTTCAGGTGTATACACGTATCAGTATGTAGTGTCTCTACTTTAAAGAGTCCTCTCCTGCTGATGTTCAGGTGTATATCAGTATGTAGTGTTTCTACTTTAAAGAGTCCTCTCCTGCTGATGTTCAGGTGTATATCAGTATGTAGTGTCTCTACTTTAAAGAGTCCTCTCCTGCTGATGTTCAGGTGTATATCAGTATGTAGTGTCTCTACTTTAAAGAGTCCTCTCCTCCTGATGTTCAGGTGTATATCGGTATGTAGTGTCTCTACTTTAAAGAGTCCTCTCCTGCTGATGTTCAGGTGTATATCAGTATGTAGTATCTCTACTTTAAAGAGTCCTCTCCTCCTGATGTTCAGGTGTATATCAGTATGTAGTGTCTCTACTTTAAAGAGTCCTCTCCTGCTGATGTTCAGGTGTATATCAGTATGTAGTGTCTCTACTTTAAAGAGTCCTCTCCTGCTGATGTTCAGGTGTATATCAGTATGTAGTGTCTCTACTTTAAAGAGTCCTCTCCTGCTGATGTTCAGGTGTATATCAGTATGTAGTGTCTCTACTTTAAAGAGTCCTCTCCTGCTGATGTTCAGGTGTATATCAGTATGTAGTGTCTCTACTTTAAAGAGTCCTCTCCTGCTGATGTTCAGGTGTATATCAGTATGTAGTGTCTCTACTTTAAAGAGTCCTCTCCTGCTGATGTTCAGGTGTATATCAGTATGTAGTGTCTCTACTTTAAAGAGTCCTCTCCTGCTGATGTTCAGGTGTATATCAGTATGTAGTGTCTCTACTTTAAAGAGTCCTCTCCTGCTGATGTTCAGGTGTATATCAGTATGTAGTGTCTCTACTTTAAAGAGTCCTCTCCTGCTGATGTTCAGGTGTATATCAGTATGTAGTGTCTCTACTTTAAAGAGTCCTCTCCTGCTGATGTTCAGGTGTATATCAGTATGTAGTGTCTCTACTTTAAAGAGTCCTCTCCTGCTGATGTTCAGGTGTATATCAGTATGTAGTGTCTCTACTTTAAAGAGTCCTCTCCTGCTGATGTTCAGGTGCATATCAGTATTTAGTGTCTCTACATGTCTCCATGCTTCAATTTTCAAAAAGCTATTTATTTTTCTCATACTGCCTGTGCTGCAGCACCTCTTTTCACCCTCTGTCTGAAACCAGAGCCCAGTCTGCTCTGATTGGTTAGCTGGCCGCCTCGGTTGTGATTGGTCAACCGCATCTCCATCACTGAGGCCGATGTGATGTGCATCTCGATACGTTGCCAACGATACGATACATTAACGATACATTTGAAGCACCAGGCGATACGATACGATTCACCCCTGTTGCGATACAGTTCGATACGATTTAACACGATGCAAAAATAATGATACAATTCAATATGGTACGACAGAGGATTTAGTTGTATTCCTCATATGCAGCAAATCATAAATTAACTAAAAAGTGCTTCACATATTTGGTTCTCTCTACTAGTACTGTGCATCCCATCATGCTGTTTCTTTTTTAGCTTAAATAAAAAAACACTTGTACCTTTCACAAGCTGGCCTTTTCACAAGGGTAGTAGTGTCCTCTGTCTCCAGAGTACACTTCAATGTTATAACACCTCACAGTTAAACAATGTAAGGATGCATTGCCCAGGATTAACAATGTGCAAATAACAGCTACCATAGTGCCATGCCCATACAGCTGCTGACTGATGTGCTCAACACTCATCCAGAGGCTAACTCACCAGTGAGCAGAAAGCAGTGGTTTCTATGGGAACAATAAAGAATACAAAGAACCTTTCTCAAACAGCTCTTTCATAACGGCTTACAGTAAGGAAGACATTTAAACTGTTATTGGCCGTCACAGGCTGCTGTAAACTAAACCCCACTCTCTCTGACAGAACACCTCACTGAGTGATTTCACTCATATGTCTAACTTTCAGGTTTCTCTTTTCAGACGCAGACCCCACGTCGCCTCTTTATGTGCGTCGCTAACTTCCTCGTACTACTTGTGTACTTTAAAGTGGCTCGGCATCGTTTACAATTTGCGAGCGATTTCTTCAAGTTGTCCGTCTTTCTTGTGTGTGTGTGTGTGTGGTGTGTGTGTGTGTGTGTGGTGTGTGTGTGTGTGGTGTGTGTGTGTGGTGTGTTTGTGTTGTGTGTGGGTGTGTGTGTGTGTGTGTGTGCGTGTGTGTTGTGGTGTGTGTGGTGTGGTGGTGGTGTGTGTGTGTGTGTGTGGGGGTGTGTGTGTGTTTGTGTCTGTGTGTGTGTGTGTGTGTGCATGTGTGGTGTGTGTGTGTGTGCGTGTGTGTGTGGGGTGTGTCTGTGTGTGTGTGTGTGTGTCTGTGTGTGTGGTGGGTGTGTATTTGTGTGTGTGTGTGGGTGTGTGTGTGTCTGTGTGTGTGTGTCTCTCTGTGTGGTGTGTGTGTGTGTGTGTGTCTCTGTGTGTGTGTGTGTGTGTGTGTGTGTGGTGTGTTTGTGTTGTGTGTGGTGTGTGTGTGTGTGTGTGCGTGTGTGTTTGTGGTGTGTGTGTGTGTGGTGGTGGTGTGTGGTGTGTGTGCGTGTGCGTGTGTGTGTGTGTGTGGTGTGGTGTGGTGTGTGTTTGTGTGTTTGTGTCTGTGTGTGTGTGTGTGTGTGGGGTTGTGTGTGTGTTTGTGTCTGTGTGTGTGTGTGTGTGTGCATGTGTGGTGTGTGTGTTTGTGCGTGTGTGTGTGTGTGTCTGTGTGGTGTGTGTGTCTGTGTGTGTGGTGTGTGTGTGTATTTGTGTGTGTGTGTGGGTGTGTGTGTGTCTGTGTGTGTCTCTTGTGTGTGTGTGTGTGTGTGTGTCTCTGTGTGTGTGTGTGTGTGTGTGTGTGGTGTGTGTGTGTGTGGTGTGTGTGTGTGTGTGTGTGTGTGGTGTGTGTGCAGGACTCCTTGCTGATGGGACCCTCTGCAGTGATTCTCCCATCGATGGACTGACAGCTCTCAGCAATGGGACCGTCCTGATATTCAAAGGTCAGAACCAGAGTGTGTGTTGTCCAGCGCTCTTTGAGGATACGCGTTAGAATGTGTTGAAATGTTTCGACATAAATTCAAATGTTTGACTCAAGCTTAAAATGATTTTCTGCAAACACTGGAAAGAAATATATGAAATCAGTGTTTGCAGAGCGGTGAGAGCTCAGGAGAATACAACAAAGTACTTTAACTGAAGTACTGAAGTACAATGATGAGTCAATTGTTCTTGAGTATTCTTTTCATGCCACTTAATACTTTTTACTTTACCACAACTATTTGATATTTGTTTATAATAATAATTTAATTTGCAATTAAGATTTCAGCACATAGACACAGAAGTTTATAAAATATGATGAAGAATAAAAACTAGGTCAATTAATCTGGACAATTGAGGATTCATTATGTTTTTGTTTGATACTTTACCAACATTCTTCTTATTACTTTTCTTAAGTGACTTGCAATGCAGGGTTTGACGTCAACAAGCAGCAGAGAACAAATGTGTGTGTGTTGTGTGTGTGTGTGTGTGTCTCAGGTGAGCTGCTGTGGTCAGTGGACCCCGTCAGTCGCTCAGTGGGGGGTCCTCAGAGGATCACACACACTCTGGGTGTGTCCTCTCCCATCGACACAGTGTTCACACGCTGCAACTGCCACGCACACACCTACATCATCAAGGTACCGTATGACCTGTGACCTCTGATACTGCCACTAACACCGACATTAATATAAACTTTACATAAAGTAAAGGATTTATGTTGCTTAAAACGTACAGTTATTAAATCATATCAGAGTTTCTAAACTATATTCTGGACTTTCTGCACACTTTGTCTCAAACGTTTACAAACTATTTATGTTTCTACATGCAAGTAGGCGGGGAACACATTTACAGTAGCATCTTATTCAAATTCTACTAATAATAATAGTTATGTTTTCCAAGTCTAAAGGGGAGCCATATCATTGTTGATATATATCTTTTTATATACTGAATACATATATATGTATATGCTAATGCAAAGACGCGTTACAGTCATATGAACCATGTCTTTACAATGCAAGACCCCTTCAGAGAGCTCCATGAGAGATGGTGGGGGTCTCTGGGACTCTGCAGCCCCTCCTCACTGATGTTATAGAGCTCCGGGGGTCTGCTGGGTCCTGCGGGGGCTCGGCTCAACACTAAATACAAATGATAGTTCTGTCATGTACTGCTGTTCAAAGAAAGGATGGACACCAAAGAAAGATAACTATTCCAACTAACCATTGGCATGGTGTGTGTGATTTTGTGGAAAGTTAAACGCACTATGGTCTCTATGGTAACTATGGTCACTAACCAAAGCATCGTGAACATGACTGATGACTCTAAAACACAGACACGGCACCTGGTCGTCTGTGATTGGGCTAACATGTTGACCTCTGCACCTTAAACAACTCTGTTCTTTTGTGTTGTGTATAATGTAAGTGGTGTTGTGTATGTGACTTCCCCCTGCAGGGGGATCAGTTCTGGCGTCTGGATGGGAACATGGTGATGGAGCCAGGTTACCCCCGACCTCTGACCTCTGAGTTCCCCGGGCTGACAGGAAGTATCCGCGCTGCGCTGGCAGTCCCCGCCTCCAGGAGCTCACCGGAGAGTGTGTACTTCTTTAAGAGCGGTGAGGAGTGTATACTCATACACACATACACACACACACACACACACACACCCCCACACACACACACACACACACACACACACACACGTCTGTAAGGACTATCTTTCAGTTACACTGAAAAATGAAACGTTGACTTTTTTATGTGAAATCTGTTGACATAATACATTTCATTAACACTAGAACCGCCAACGGGTAAATTTTACCCGCAGCTGTTTTTTTATTGTATGTAACTTTTTTTCAATAAAATATTAACGTCTCCCAGTCCGTGACTTTTCCTGAAAGTGTGTTATGTAGCACCCTGTGTTGTTAAACATTGTCAATATGAAGTCAGATTGAAAAAAATCGCCAAAAAAAATGCTATTTATACCTATTTCCGCCAGCGGGTAATATTTACCTCATAGAAATGCAGCGATCCTGGCGCTATTGATTTCGCGCGTAAACATAAACATGACGTGTTGCTATAGCAACGCCTTTTGTCTACTGCTGTAGATAGAGAGAGCGATTGAGAGATAGATAGATTGAGAGAGACATAGATAGATGTATTGATAGAGAGATAGACTTCATGCTCCAGCTGGCACACGAGCTGCGCGCTGAGTGGATGGCATCAAAAGCGCCACCACTTGCGGACCTGCCCTTCAGCGGTGCTGGTGCAGAAGAGCGCAGGGGAATGACATGCATGGTGAAGGCGCACTGCATGCAGAATAAAACGTTCTGCAAATGTGTCAAGTGTGGGGATACTGTGTGTGGCAAATGCACAAGCATTTTTACCTTTACGAAACACAAGCCTAACATCAAGCGTTTATTAGCGAGAGTGGGTAATATTTCTTCCATATGCAGCGATCCTCGCGCTATTGATTTCGCGCATAAACATAAACATGACGTGTTGCTATAGCAATGCCTTTTGTCTACAGGTGTTCCTATAGATAGAGAGATAGATAGATGGATATATATATATAGATAGAGAGATAGACAGACAGATAGTTATAGAGAGAGAGAGAGAGAGAGAGAGAGAGAGAGAGAGAGAGAGAGAGAGAGAGAGAGAGAGAGAGAGAGAGAGAGAGAGAGAGAGAGAGAGAGAGATAGAGAGAGAGAGAGAGAGAGAGAGAGAGAGAGAGATCTAAACAAAACACAAGTCTAACACCAAGCATTTAAATCAGCACTGTAGCGATATTTTATACTTCATGCTATCTGTACAAACTATATAATATGAAAAGCTGAGAGTCCACAGATTATATTGGTATACATTTCATCCCTGTGCGATCAAAACTCACTGTTCTGTATGATACATTGTACCTTGGAAATCAATTGCGGGTAAACTCTACCCGTTGGCGGATATAGGTATACAGCGACCTCTGGCGGTTCTAGTGTTAAAGTCAGCGCATCAGTTTTTCAGCTACGGTTGACGTTGTACTTTTACTCCAATACATTTCTAAGGCAAATATTGTACTTTTTCTCCACACAATTCATTTGATAACTGTATTCAAACAGTTCATTTGCCGTTTTAGATCACTCATACAACATGTACATGTATCAAAACATGATGTTACATTGAAGTTAATTATATATATTAGCCTGACATTCTGTGGAATACATACTTTTAGTTTAAGTATAGTTTGATGCTAGTAGTCTTATAATGTAATTTGCATCTCTGTACCCTGTATGCAAGGGCTGGTTTGCCTTCACTCACATCTGTTTCAGTCACTGGTACTTTTTCATTTACAAAGCCATGTTGGATAAACTACCATCTTATATCTGCTCCCTGATCTCTCGGCGAATTGAAAGTACTTATTGCCTGAGATCGCATGCTGTGGTTTTATTAAATGTGCCAAGTGCTAGGACTGTCTTAGGGAAGACAGCTTTTAGATGTGCAGCTCCTCTAACTTGGAACAGTCTGCAAAAAGAATGGAAAATTACCAAGCTAGTACCACTACATGTTTTTAAAGCTGGGTTGGATGCTATGCAGTCGGAAACAGTTGGAACCTGTAAATGTCACTATGTAAACTGGAGCCGCTGTAAATATGCTGTATGATGTCCTTTTTGTTTTTCTGTTATGTTTCATGTGGAACCTACTTGCAGCAGGTCACCCATGATCTCAATGGGGTTCACCTGCATACATAAAGGTTTGAAATGAAAGTGTAACAGGTGATCTGTGTGCTGTGGCTTCCTGCACAGAGCAAGGATCTGTCCTCTCCTCCTGTGGAGATAAACTCACGTCATAAAAACAGTTTGTGTTCTGAATGAGTCCCTCTCCCTGTCTGCCAGCAGGAGACATCATGCAGAGGTTCAGTTTCCCAGCAGGCAGTGCGCCCTCCTGCAGCAACACCCCCAGCTCCCCCCCGAAGACACGCTTCACTCACCAGGCCGGTCAGTATCCAACATAAGGGTTCCTTCAAAAGGTTATCAAAAAATCAATCCAGGATGAATTCAGCTTAAATGTAAATCTACTGATGACGCGCCAACCGATGTAACTAAGTACATTTACTCAAGTATATGTTAAAACCACTACAGTTCGAATAATAATAATAATCAGTAAAACAATAATAAACCTTATTTATATAGCACCTTTCAAAGAGCATTTACATAAAAACCAGAACAGCTTCTCACAGAAAGGGATTCAGCTTCAGTTACTTTGCATAAAAACAAATGGCCAGCTAGAAACATTTAAGTCGTTTTCTAATTAACAATATAAAATGTATTTTACAAAATGAGACTGAATCTTTTTTATTTATTTTTTTGAGATTTTCTGCATTAAATGGTATTATGTTTGAAGCCTATACAACTATGAGTTTTACTTTTACTAAAGCAACATTTCCAATGCCGAAGCTTTTACTTTTATTACAATATAACAGTTTGATAGTAATTCTTTTAGCTAAGTAATCTGAATACTCCTTCTAGCACTGCCACAAACCAACTTCCAATAGAGTCTCATAAGATTAGCAGTCTGCAATACGTCGGGCTGGTCCCTCAAATGACAGTCAGAGTGAGCATGCTATAATGATGATCTTCTTATTTCTCTCATCAGGTCTTCTGGGGGCCGAGGTCAACATCAGAGTGTCTCTGAAGGGGTTCCCCTCCCCCGTCACCTGCGCCCTGTCCCAGCCCCGCCCTCAGAGGGGGGGGCTGTTCCAGCACTACCTCTTCTCTGGACGTAAGAACCCGCCTGTTACACACTCACTAAAGCAGAGAGAAATAGTTGACCATCCCCAGGGCATCTTGGGTTTTGTGACAGCTCCATTTTAGAATAATATCACAGATGAATGAAAACTACAACACTGTTGACTATGTGGTGTTTTAAACACCAGTAGTGATAGAAATGTCTCTGAGGCTGATCGTGTATGTGCTGAGGTCAGTACTGCACTAAAGTACACTTTGAAGATACTTGTATTTTACTTCAGTTTTTTCTTCTCATGCCACGTTCTACTTCTTCACCTCAGAGGCAGGTATTGTACTTTTTACTCCAAGACATGAATCTGACAGCTTTAGAGGCTTCACCGTTTTGTTTCCATCAGCCACCAGACACGTTTCAAGGTTCCAGCTTCTCTCTGTGCAGCTTGGCTTATCTTAATGACAAGTTATTAGGTTGAGGTTTGGACTGAACAAACTGATGGGCTCAGGTGATTGGCCAGAATCTCTCACTATTTTCTGAATTTTCAAAAACCAAGGGATCTTTGGATTAGTCTTGGAGAAAACAGTTCAATATGAGCTCTACCCCAAATAACTATAAGAGTTAAACCCTTCTTTTCACGAGTAATAATAATATAACATACAATGATATACCAGGAGACATGTTCCTGCTCAGAGTCAGTTCTTCTTCCTGATATATTTGACGTAATGGTCACAAACTCTTAACTCTTTCCATCTGTGACAGCTCTGACTCGTCCAGTGTGTGAGGTGATGTTAATAATAATCCTCTCTCTCTGCAGCTCTGTTCTTCAGCGTCCACATCTCAGATGACCTGCTGGTGCTGACCGCACCTCCCCCCCCCGCAGCCCCGGCCCCCCCGCCAATCCTCAGCCCTGTTGTGTACAGCGACTTCGCCAACATGGCCGCTCAGAATGCTAACACGCCCCCCCCAGCTAACTCCATCAGAGTGTGGCTGCGCTGTCCCTAAGGTCCTCACCTCCTGCTCTGCTATTAGAACCACACTATTTTCAAAGCACTAAATGTATCATGTGCTATTATTGTAGTACATTCATATCATGATTTCAATTCCCAGAAGTGGTAACTATAATGTTCTAATGTAACTAATATTCCTTACACATTTGAATAGCTGCGTCATTCTTTAAAACGCTCCACGGATTACAAACAACTGCTTATCATTATTCAGCTTTATTATGAAACGTTTATTAACAGTCTACAGAGCAACATGAAGATACTAACAAAATAATCAAGAATAAACAACTGGACTGGATCATCATCATCATCATCATCATCATCAGGCCAAGCCCCCTCTGCCCATGGCCCCTCCCCTTCCTCCTCGAAAGAAAGTGCCTGAAAAGGAATGTGAGGAGAAAGCATTAGAAGCGAGAGACTCCATGTGATCGATCTGTCCCCATGTTTATTCTGCTCTCTGCTTTTTGCACTTCAATAAACATCTTCATCATCCCCAGAGTGACTGAGCTTATCTTCAACATGTTCCACATCAGGTCTTCACAGAGTGCTCAAGGGAAGACCTATTTTTGAGTTAGCATCGCAAGGGCTCCCTCAACAAGAAGCCGAGGGATTCTTCTAAAGAATTTATCATTTTGCAGAAATTAAGATTTTCGGCAAAAAATTGTTTTATATTTTCACACTTTGTTCAGAAATATAATGTTTACACTTCATGATTCTGAAAGTATAAAGTCAATCAACAGAAATAAAAAGATAATCATTAAGTTATAACAAAGCACATGACCTCTCCACCGCTAAGATAAAAGTGGCTAATGTTCAGCCTGATGACGTGGAGTAGTCTAATTGAGACACTTAGTCTTTTATAGGACACAAAGAAGCTTCTGATATTCACTGACACATTCTATGCCGTAAAACTAAACCTGAACATCTTCAGCTTGTGTTAACAGACATTATTCAAAGGCTTCTAACCAAAAACACATTCAACAAAGTGTTGAGTTGAAGACGAGAGAGCGGGAGGTGCTGCTGACTCATTGCTGCACCTCGACATCATCTCTGACACTGAAAGGACAGTTGTATGTGGTCACCTCTGCGGCTGAGCAGCGTGCGCGCCTCCATCCTCCCCCCCCTGGTTCCTCTGCTCATCACACCACTTGCTGTGCGCCGCTGAGCTGCACTGCTGGTGTCTGAGGACGGAGAGGAGCAGACTGTCAGGAACAACAGATCAGGACAAACATTAAACACAACCAAAGATTAACATCTGCCATATGAACTAGGACAAACAGATTCAGCTGAAACAAATATCCCCGTCAGTCATTCTGAGTGTGGATCAGAAGCTGCCCATTTTTCAATGTTTAGACATTCCATTTAAAAACCTAAACAGATTGATCTGGTTGTCCAGCTGTCCAGATAAGCATCCCTTGAGTACAAATTGATGTTGAAATATGTGTTAAAATATCATTTTGAATGAAGTATTGCTGATCTGCAGTCTACAAATTCTTTACTACAGACTTAATCAGTCCCTGAGCAAGGCATCGCTCCCTACACGTGGGTGCCGTTCATAATGGCAGCCCACTGCTCCTAACAGTAGGATGGGTCAAATGCAGAGAAACCTTGTACTAGTAGTGACAATAAAGGTGAACTAGTTTCTTGGATAGTTTCTCATTTATTTATTGTTCAATGAAAAATCATCAATCCCTCCAATATAGTGAATAACACCTAGAATGATAGGGCTGTTGCCAATAGCTTTTATAAATTGTCTTCTTAAAACCTCGTTATCAGACACGTTATTTTTTTCAGACTTCAAATCCATGACAACTGAAACAATTTAGAGGGGGTGTTAATGGTCATTCTATAACACATAGGTTTGAGCAAGCTCTCTGATTGGTCAATAGGCGTGTTCGATTCCACGATCAAACAACGATCAAATAGAACGTGCCTAATCACAAAGTATCCAGTGGCCTACACACGCCACTAGCCTACCGAAACTACTTCCATGAGCCTACATCGTGTGGTTTCCATAGCGACGTTTAGCGACACACAGCCGTTACACGGTTATACATTGTCTCTCGTTGGAAATCGGTAGCTACAAAATGTCAGAAGCACCTTCATACAGCGGCTGGCGGAGGCAGGGTTGGAGGCCAGAGAAATCATGTCCGTTAGCGGACATAAAAACGAGTCATCGCTTCGCAGCTACTGGGCTCCATCTCTAGACAACAGAAAGATGTGGAGCAACGCGCTTTTTGCCGGTCCGGGACACGCCATGAAACGGCCACTGGAGGAAAGCTCTTCCTATAACGTAGTCCTACCCGTGAACACCACAGCACCACCTGCAAAAAAAGTCTGGCATGGAGTTCATGGAGAGCTGTTTCAAGAATTGCACTTTTAATGGCAGCATGAACATCCACCTTCATTCTGAACCCAAAATGTTTCAGCACCAGGGACAGCCTGATTTGATTTGTTCCGCTAATCCCACACAGTGATTACTCAGATATTTAAATAGCCTAATTCAAGAATTGTTTTCAATAAATTGTTTTCAATAAATTGGTTAATAATATATTATTTACTATAATTATATCAATAACTGTAAGCGGGGTAGCAGGAGTGTTCGATTGATCGGCTATCGTTACCATGGGAACTACTTTCTAGGAACTATTTTCTGACGGAGATTAACTCAAGCAGAAAGCGTAGGTTTGGGAGCAAATTAGCCCACATTATGAAATTTTACGATAAAAAATTTACGATATTGTTGATTACAATGATAGTTTGTGTAATAGAATCGCAATCATACACTTGAGGCCGTTCTTGAACGTCATTATTGGTACGACAGTACTGCGGCAGGGCCGAGGCGCTTGCGCCGAGGTCCGCACGCCTCTCGTGTATGATTGCTTAATCATAAAACGGACAAGTCAAATCAAGCAATCTGATTGGTTCTTAGCCGTGATATAATGAGCGTATATCACAGGTAGAAGAAAAGCAAACTGCCTGCAGTTTGCTTTTCAAACTGGAACAAGAAAGCAGCGGAGAAGTAACGGGGCAGAAACCCTCCTTTTTACGCAGCGGTCCAGACATAGACATCAAACGGCGACACATATTCAGTGTGCAGTTCCTTTGGCATTAGGGCAGGGATATCTAGATACTTTCCAAGGTTTGACATCATGAGTTGTTCTACTTTTAAAGCAAGCAACGATGTTTTCAAATCTGTAATCAAAGAGGTCCGCAAAAACACTATCGACCAATCAGATTTCT
Organism: Harpagifer antarcticus; assembly: GCA_902827135.1. Lineage (NCBI taxonomy): Eukaryota > Metazoa > Chordata > Actinopteri > Perciformes > Harpagiferidae > Harpagifer > Harpagifer antarcticus. The sequence continues at coordinate 373,043 of CADEHL010001015.1, forward strand.
GATGCGGGTCTTGAAACAAAGCAGAGACATGATGAGCGTCAGTGGCCACAGGTGCGAATGCTCTCTCCAGAGCTACTGGAAGCCGAATCTCGGGGACCGGAGAAAGTGGAGCAATATTCTCACCACGCCAAGCAACAGCCTAGAACAACCTCAACCTATACAAGTAACCTCGTAAGCCATGCTGCTGATGCTGGGCAGGTTTTCAGTGGCTGCACAATAAACGGCAACATACAAATGAATGTAAATAAATAGCCTAATATGTTCGCTAGCTGTTAGTGTTGTTGCATAGCAACCACCTCGCACTATGTTTTGTGCAGAAGGCAACGGAGGGACTATTTTATTTTGAACAACATTATTTACTAATAAAAAGAGAGTGTGTATTTTCTTTCATATTGCCACACTTGGTAACCGTTTTATAAAAGCAATAGCTCACTTCAGGCCGTGATATATGCTCATTATATAATAATAATAATGGGTTTCATTTATAAAGCACTTCATATTTGACTTCAAATCCCAAAGTGCTACAAGCAGTGAGCATGCACAGTATAAAAACATTATACAACACGGTACAATTAATAAAAAGCAATAACAAACAAACAATAAAATAAAAGTGGTAATAAATAAAAGGTCTAGGCAAAGGCTGGGTTTTGAGGCCTTTTTTAAAAGCCTCCACGGTCTGTGGTGCTCTCATGTGGTCGGGGAGAGCGTTCCACAGACTAGGGCAGCCGAGCAGAAGGTCCGGTGTCCCATAGTACGGAGCTTAGTCCTGGGGGGTATGAGAAAGTTGGAGTTGCTGGAGCGGGTGGTCCGCAAGGAGGTATGGGGGGTGAGGAGTTCCTTGAGGTAGGGAGGGGCAGTTCCATGGACACACTGGTGGGTGAGGACGGAGACCTTGAATTCGATGCTCAGTTCCACGGGTAGCCAGTGTAGTGCTTTAAGGATGGGGGTGATGTGATCATATTTGCGCACCCTCATCAGGATCATCATATCACAGTTAAGGGGCGTGGTTCGGCCCGACGCGAAGCGAACCACGCCCCTTAACTGTGATATAATGACCATATACCACGGCCTGCCGTGAGCTATGACCAAAACATACACTGATCGTTAATGTGGAAGCTGTTAGCATGTGTAAATGCAGCCTTTTGACAGTAGTCGCAGCAGTTCTGTTAACAGAAAACCTTAGTTGGGTTCACAATGAAGAGTTAATGCTGGTCAGAACACAGTACAGTACCAGGCTCCTGGCTGGTAGAGGGCAGTGAAGCATCATCACTCTGCTGACCTGCTGACTCCAGGTCTGTCTGGCTGTCCAGAGAAGATTCAATACCAGCACTGCAAAACACAAACACTGAACTCAGACACAAACACTCAGATCTGTTCTCAGTCAAAGGGAACACATGGTTTACACAGATACTTCAGACCATTAGGAAAAGGGTTCAATAAGCTGCTCACCCCTCTCCCTCCTGCTCCATGAACACTTCGTCCCCATCATCTGCAGCAGACGCCATCCCAGTGGAGGTGGTTACCATGGGAACCGACTGGGATGCCATGTTGTCACCACTGTCTGAGGGCAGAGACTCCGTGAAGACGGTCACTGACAGACAGAGTCATGATTCACACGTCACAATGTGCAGTGCGTCACCACTTTTCAGGTAAAATCCATCAAACGAGTTGTTGGATCTAATTTTCCAATCGAAATCAGGATTTCAAAATTCTCTCCACCTCGTAGGGCTGCACCCGAATATTCGTTCGTTGGAGTACTATTCAGGTTTCAATTTCGTTATTCGTTTTTTTTTATTGAAATCTCCAATATCAACCTAAGAGCTTGTGCCTCTTTGGGGGGTGCTAACACTTAACCATAAACGTTATTGTTTACTTTCTCCATCTTTATATGTAGATATTACTTTTCTCTGTTAATCTCTGTCACGTTGTTTCCATAGCAACAACAACTTCCTGTCAACAGCGCTAACTCTCCTTCAAAATAAAAGCATGTCCATAAATAGGAAGCCAAGCCAAGTTACGCTTAAGACATATACAACTGGAACGAAAGTAACAAACACAATGCGATATCCTTTTCAATTTCAAAGAACACAAATTGGGTTACTTTAACAAATAACTATAAAACAACAATACTGTAGAATAACAAAATGAATGCCGTGAATACACGGAAATGCACGTGTTGAAGCGGTTGGCTTTGCAGAATCATGAATCATCTAGTACAGAGCCTGTGTCTCACCTGGTGCAGCCACCTGCAGGGGGGTGGTGGGAACGCTCCTCCCTCCTCCGTCTTCATCGTGAGCAGCCAGGAACAGAGGGGACTCGTACATCCCCAGACCTGAACACAGGGTTAGGAAGTCCATCAACATGTCATTGCTGGAGGTAAGTTTAGGTGTGTGTGGTGGTGTGTGTTACCTCCTTGCGAGGCCAGCTGTCCCAGGTCAGAGTGAGAGGCTGAGGTCTGAGGCAGCAGGTCTTCTGGGGGTCCGAACCTGAACCTGGTGGACAGACCCGTCACCTGAGGAGAGCTGAGAGACAGGGAGTCGCCATGAAGCTCTCTACTCATACAAGTTAGGCTTTTAAAGTGAGAAGTTGTTTGGATGGAGTTCTAGTTGCTTTTACTTTAACTTCTTATCTTTACATACATTTTGTTCTCTTATTGATCTTTTATTGCACATTCGTTTTTGAACAGGTATATTTATTACTTCATCCTATGATTACCGGTATATACATACATTTTTTTCATTGTTTTTATTTATTTTTTTTAAGTATTATGCTTTCTAATGAGGTAACAAAAGAAACACCTGTTATGGTGATTTTAAACTTTACAACAATGTTAAAAAGCAAACGTAAATACAACCATAGGGGCAGAAATGTGATTTAAGAAATAAATCACAAGGACCACACACTCTAGTTTGACCTTCCTAAAAGTTAAATCAAGAAGCTCATTTGAGATTTCTCCCTAATGTTTGTCTATTTTCTATCACAAAGGAGACTAGATTGTAAAGAAAAGGTAAATAGAGTTTAGAGTGCAGCACCTGACTGACCTGATATCCTCTCTCACTACAATCACACAGAATGAAGCCCAGCAGGTTATTCACTGACACTCTAGATATTTAATAACATCCAACATGTTGTGTTCCTCTGTGTCAGATCTTACTGTATGGCCTCAGCAAAGCCATCGGTGCGGTGTGGGACCACCAGGGTGGGAGTACTGGGAACCATCCTGTCGTCATCATCAAAGAAATGTTGCTGCAACACACACACACTGACTGAGACACAGTAACACCTCACATGCTTCACACACAGTCTTTAGACTAGTTACACAGGTAGGATTGTGTCTGACAACATTACAGTACATGTATTCTAACCCCTGGACACACACTCCGTCTCTCACCATGCTGCCTATTCCCGGGGTGAGCTGAGGTCCGCGTCCCACTGAGGGTCTGCGCAGCTGAGAGGACTGTCTCTGATTAAACAAACAGAACACAGGACATCACTGTTTTCTATTCATTCAAGATTATTTTTACAGGACATTTTCACAGCAGCTACAACACTCATTTTACATTTCAAAAACATTTCACAGCGTAAGTTCATCTAATCAAATCATTTTCTCTTTGTTTTTATGACCAAACAACAGATTTAGCCAACATCTATTTGTTGTAATGGCAAATGGACTGTATAGCGAGTTTCCAGTCTTTAAGATGCCTTAAAGCCCTTTTGCATAGATACACATCACACACAGCACGTTGGCCATGGGGAGCCATTTTGGGTTACACTTCTTGCTCAAGGACACATCAGCATGTTGACGGAACCACCAACCCTCCAATATGAAGGTTGGTAGTTATATGACCGTTCTACTCAGTTTACACAAGAGGCTGATATGCACCACTAAAGCATTCATATTTTCTTCCAGATGAGTTTAATGTTTGTACCCTAAGCATTAAAGGCACATATTGTGTTAGCAGTACACATGTTTTTATTATAACCCACAGAACTCCACAAAAACATTTTGCCTGGAAAAAACTCTTAAGTAAGTTTGTACAAAACCATCTGGATTAGTTCCAGAACATTGATCAGCTGTTTTTTCTTTCTAACTGCCTCTCAGGGCTTCCATATATTACTGATTAGTAATCTATTACATTCAATCTTTATTAATTACTATTACATTTTGCAACCCGTAAATGGTTTCTGGGGGATGCAGTCATTTGACCGGCTGTGTGTAAAATGGGTGCAATAAACGTGTAATATTGGTGAAATGACTGTGTATCACGGGTATAATATACAAGTGTAATAACAGTGTAACATGGGTGTATTCATTTGTAATGTAGGTTACAGTGTACTATGGGTTTATTAAGGGTGAAATAACAGTGTATCATGGGGGAACATGGATATAATGTGTAAAAGTTGTGTAACATGGGTGTAATAGGAGTGTATTAATGTGTTATAACAGTGTAATGTAGAACATAGACAATCATGAGACTTTCCATTCAAGGGTTGAGGAAAAAAGGGTTGCATCTCGAGTTATAAAGCTATATCTAACTTAAGCATGACTGTGTTTTTTATTTGATGTACCTGTGTGTTTACCTGTGTGTGTGGGGGTCCCAGCTCTTGAACCGGGGGTTGGATATAGAGTCTTGGTGGGAGGGGGTGAGGGGGCCTGCGTGGGTGTGGCAGGCGGGGGGTGAGGGAGGAGGGGGAGGGTGTAGAGGAGGTTGGGGGGAAGTGTACAAGCTCTCGGGGGGGCTCGGACTCCGATGTGGCGCTGCTGCTGCCTTCATCTGGAAGAGAGGGGAACTCACATTAGAGGGCTTCAACAAGAGGGCCAGAGAATGAGTGAGGGGGAGGGGGGGGGCCTCACTGCTGTGGGACGGCTGCTGCGAGTCTGAAGACGCTCCACACACTTCTGACGGCTCTCCTTCCTCCTCCTCTGCCTCCCGGCTCTCACTGCCTTCCTCTCCTCCTCTCATCCTGCTCTCGCCAGCCTCATCATCTTCATCATCATCCTCTTCCTCCTTGTACTGAGGTAGAGAGACCAAATAGGGTTATTTACTCGGGCCAACAGAAACAAGTCAGCATTTGACCACATCCAGTTACTTGAACATTGGTCTTGCAACATAATATTGTACTTCTTTATTTATACTCTGTTATTTCTTGCACTTTTTTAATAGTTTAAAAAAAAAACCGAGTTGAATGTTGTATGTGTTATATAGATTTATGTTGCATTGTTGGAGGAGCCTGGGACCTAAAATGTTCATTGCCATATCTACACTGTGGCTCTGTGCATATGACAATAAAACCTTTCTGAATTGGTTTTGGTTATCCTGAAATAAGGTCTGCGGTTAACTCGAGGAGAAGACATTTCAACATTTACTTCTAAGACATAAAATACATAAATATTGTGAATGTCTGAAGCTTCTTTTTCAAGAAAACATGGTTGCTAACAAGTGGCTAAATTACACTAGTAAACGTCATCACACATAACATTAGCCACCTTTAGCTTAGCAGCGGGGGAGTCATGTGACTGTGATGTATATTGTTTTAGCATTACCATAGGTATTAACATCTGGAGGTTTCTTTAACACTTCAAAAATCATAAAGTGGTGTTAATATGTGGAGATTATCCTTCTGAACAAAGTGTGTAAGTATCATAAAAGTTTTTTTGCCAGATTTAACTTTTACTACAATATTCAAAAAATCCAATGGAAAAATCCGATTGCTTTTGGTTGAGGGAGTCATGGTGATGCTGACATGCGGGTTGGCCTATACAAAACATCACTGCAACACTATTTCAGATAATGAACAGATCAGCACCCCGTCATCTTCTTCTTCCTCCTCCTCCTCCTCGTCATCTTCCTCCTCCTCGTCATCCTGCTTCTCCTCCCCCTCTCTACTCTCACGGCTCTCGCTGTCCGTGTCGATCACAATGACGTCCCGGATAATAGTGGAGCCCTGAGGGGACATCATGTCAGAGGGGACGGACTGGGACACTCTCTCCACATCCTCGTCATCTTCAGCTAGAACGGGGAAACAATCGTCCGGAAGCTCCTGCAGCACAAACATAAAGACATTATTCAATATCTTAAAATCATCATAACCGTGTAATCTCCACCTCTTTTCCTAGTAGTGGAGACGATTGGAAGCCATTATCCTACTGTGCAGGTTTGTAGTATCCTTATCTACTAGGGCTGCACCATATGAGTAAAACATGTCGTACTGTTGTTGAATATCTGTTGGGAATTTCATGCAAAACTAAATAGCAATAAAATGAAGGTCATTGGTGACTGACCTGACTGTCATCAGGTGAATCCTGACGCTTGTCCTCGTCCTGCAGCTCTTCTACAATCTCCTCATCACCTTCCATCTGAAACATACCGAGTTCCAGCTCTCACTTCACACCAATGAGTTCATTGAAAACTGAAAACCTGTGCCGATTGACAAAACTAAACTTGGTAGAGCAGCTACTTAAGTGATATGTTTAGAATGTTGGTTTCCAACCTCAACATTATGAGTAACAACACGTGTTACACTCCTGCCATTCAGACTTATGCTTCAAACAAAGCTATTGTCTGTGATCGAGCTGTATTTTGCTAATATTTTATTTACCACTCTTTTCTTACTTTGTCAAATGATTGACATCCACTTACATTCTTTGATCAGTTCATTAGAAAATCCTGCTGTAACACCAGAGTGTTTATTTATTCACTGTTATACAGAGCAGTGAAAAACAAGTTTTGGCAAATCCAAACATAACAGAAAAGGTAAAAAAAAGCATGTTTAAAGATCACCTATCATGCTATATTCGAACAATATACATATTATTATATGTATACAAAACATGTCTCTGAAGTGTTTTCTCAAAGTACCAAACAGATCACCCATTGTAGCATGCCTCATACCCCTCTATTTCAGCCCTGTTACTAAAGTGCTGCTGCTGGCCACGCCCCTTTGGAGCTTCCGCATGCAAGCAGTGAGCTCTGTGAAGAGAAGCCTGTCAACCAGCAGAAACTCAGCAAAATGCTGCCGTGATTAAACTCCATATCCTTGATATGTTCTTTTTTCAGGGTTTACCACTAGAACAGTGCATTTGTATATATATATATATATATATATATATATATATATATATATAACAACGTTACTCTAAGTCCCTCTCGTAGACATCCGGCTGAATACACAGACACACAGCTGAGGGAGGGGATTCAGCTAGCGACTGTATATGGGGACAATAGGTTGGGACGTGGGTGGGACATTGCCAGGAGTTCAATGTAAAGCCAGCCCACATTTTAGTCATGAGCGCAGCGTATCTGGATCAGCTCCGTTGTGCCCCCGTTTTTAGAGGTGTGTGTAAGAAGGAAAAGAGAGAGGGTTTTACTTTCTGACACTTTGTGAGTCTCCTGACCAGAGGTCGCGTTAACCGAATATTTTCCGTCTATGACAGATTTTTTTTAACAATGACGGAAAAAATCTGAAAGCAGTCCGTCATTTTGGACAGATTAGAACAAACTCGGAACAGCGCTAAAGTTTCCCCGCAGCGAGGCTCCGGTGTTAAGCATGCCTGCGGAATAGGAAATGATACCGTTTCCAAACCCCACTTTGCCCACAAATCATTTTGGCTTTACGCTGTGCGCACTCCCGCGAGGTGCAGTGGGCATGCATAACACGGCGCTAACAGTTCATGAGCGTGCGCCCCGCCCCCCGTTGACAGTTCACGACTGTGCTCTCCCACCCCCCCCCAGCAGCATGAGAATAACCTGCCGAAAGTGCCGATGCTCCATGGCGGAGGCTCCGGTAGAAATTGCCGGGATTTGCGTTTTTACCCCCTTAATGTCTGACCAATGGTTGAACAGCATTTCCGTGCACATGACTTGTGTTTAAAGTTTATAGTCCGTTTGAGTTTTGCCCGTGTGAACGCAAACCGAAACTTCTGAGAAATATAACAATGTAACAAACTGTGGTCTGGTGCGCACCAGAGAAGCGGACTATTAGGTGTGAATGCACCCTTACTATCATCCAACAACAGAATTATTTGTTGGATGATAGTATATTAGAATAAATTCAGTACATGTTAAATACTTCTCCTTTTGAACACGTATTAGGTGTGATCGCAGTACCACACTGAAAGGATATATGACATAGAATACTTTAGGAAAAAGCAGATATCACATGCTCCGTCCCCCCGTGTGTTTTACCTGCAGTACTATCTTTTGTTTGTCATTTCAAGGATCGGGAGGTGTGTTCTCCTCTTACCGGTCCCGCTCGTCATCATCCACCCGTGATGCTTGGTTCGCTTGGAACCTGCTTTAAAACATCAAAACACGCACAGGATGACATCAGTATAAATCAGGTAACACTATTCACTCTTCAAGATTAATATTGAACATTTCATTCGAATCTATCTAGTCCTGCCAAAACCCATAACTCTGTACTTTAAAGTAAAACCTATTACACATACATTTTTATCTTGACATCGATGTGTATGTATTGATAACAACCGCTACAGTGTGTTTTGTGTCTGGTAATGTGTTTCATGGTGTTTATCTGAGCAGTTTGCAGAGTGGCTGCATGATGGTTTAAAGGCACAAGACGTCCTGCTCACCTGTTCCACTCAGAAAAGAGGACGTAGAAGGGTCGCTCTGCAATCCATACTGGGGCCTGCGTCCTGATTGGGCTGCTGCTGCTGGGTGGGCTGGACAAAAGCTGTGGCCTGGGTGCTGGTTGGCTGAGTCAATTGAAGTGGGTGTTGTTCACCAGACTGGAGCTGGTGGAGTGCACAGCGGCTCCTGCACCCATCAGCACTGCAGGGGGACACATTATGTTTAATCTGACACAGACACAGTAACATGTTAACAAAGAGGTCTTGCGGAAAATACATATCTTTGCTAGCCCAGTCGGAAGTTAGCATCGCAGGGGTTCCCGCCATAAAAAGCATTGTGATTTTCCCATTTGGTTTCGAAATATTGTGGATATTGCAGGATAAGATATAAACACAGGTTTATGAAACCCTCCACGTATAAACAACCACTCGCCAGAAATGAAAAGCTAACGTTTAGGCAATATACAAACTATAGTCCCATGACTTCACGTCACCACGGCTAAGCTAAAGGCGGCTAATATTCAGCATGATGATGTTTAGTAGTCTCATTTGGTAACTTGAGACGCAGTTTTTAAGACATCTTCAGACCAGTGGGGTATTTACTGACATGTTTTATGTCGTAGAACCAAACGTTAAACATCTCTTCAGATGTCTTTTGTAAACCAAAGACCTTGTTTCATACATTTCAGGCTGAAAAAAAACGTTGACTTTACGAGTCAGCTTGGAAGTGCTTAAATGCTGACTCATTTCCATGACTCAATATCTACTGTTTTCTTTACTAATTTGACTTTTGTTTTTTGCTCTCACCCTCTTGACTGTCAGTCTGTGTGGTCGGCATGACAGTGGCGGTAGGTGTTGGGATGGACACAGTTGCTGGGGTAACCATTGGCCGGATGCTGGCACGAGGTGTGGACTTGCTACCTTGGGAGGGGCTTGGCTTGTTGCTAGGAGATGGAGTACTTGTGGTGGGGCGGATGTTTGCAGTGGGGGGGTCGGACAGGCTGGAGCTGAAGGAGAAAGCATGAAGAGTTGTCTTGAGTAATTTGTTATGTGTTAGTTTGATACTGAAAACAACAGTTTGGAATAGATTCTTTCTAATATGGTTCTGAGGACTTATTAACAATGTGAAGCTAGACCTGTCAGATAACACCCATGACTGTAAAAAGAAAATGTCTAGCAATGTGGTGAATCAAAATGCCTTCTAACCCTATTTAGGGCTGCATGTCTTGATTAGTTACCTTCCCCGGTCTTGAGTAGGACTCTTCAGAGAGATCTGTCTCTGGTCTGCAGGTCTGGCCTGATCCCCCGCCTGAGGACACACACGTTTGTAAGATTGCAATCAAATCACAGAAGTAATTGTGGAAATTGAAACACAGCGTTACTGGAATTAAGAATAAAAAAGTTATTTCAAAATAGGGTTGTTATATTTGGAAAAATGGAAGGATAAGAGGAAAGGGGAACTGTAAGAAGGTGCCATTCTTGCAAGCATTAAAGATCTTTGAGATGGCAATTATAGGAATATTCTTCTAAAAATAGTGCAATCATCGCTAAATATATAAATAACTTTTTTCTTCAGAAAATAACAAGCTTAACATAAAAAACTATATTTTTGAATAAACTACAAGGGGTGGAAAAGTGACTTTGGATTGTCTGCTGTAACTTTAAAGTATTTTAGACCCGTGTTGACCATAGACTGTAGCTATATATAAAAATAATAAGAATGTATAGTAAGTATTCATATATAATAATTATTGTTCGGAAACGGTAATAAGTAAACATAACTTTTATATATATGGCCTATTCAATGCATTCATTATTTAAAGGAAAACTGCAGATATATATTCCTCAGAAAGAGGATATCAAACAAGGAGCCCTCCATACTCCGTCTCAAACAGGTTGGTCGAGACAGCAACTGATTTGCAGTTGCACAGACATCATAATTACAGAACAAATCTTCTCTGTATTTTGATGAGACAAATTGATGTAATGATGAGTGTTCTCATTGTCAGGACCTTCACGTGACCTGTCCACATGTACCTTAGCTCCACTCTGGTCCTGGGGCTCCTCTCGGGGGTCCGACTGTGCCTGTGTCCCTCTCAGTTCTCTCAGCTCTCTGTCCAGCCGCAGAAGTCGTCCTTCATACTGAGACTTGAGGGCGTTCATCCTCACCTCCAGCTCTTCCTTACTCTGTTTCATCTCCTCTATCGCCTTACTGAGCTGCACCTTAGCACCTAAAGGTCAAGGTGTAGTCAACACACTCAAGTTACTCTTAAGCCAACGGAACAAAGGAGCTTCAGCATGTTTTCAACGTAGTGTACATGCTCATGGGACTTACTGTTTAGTTGGTTGATTTTGGTCTTGGCTCCCATGAAGACCTTTTTAGTCTTTTCCTCTTTTTCAGCTATCTGCTTTTTGAGCTGCTCCTCTCTGGCCTTGCTTTCAGACATCTGCAGGGGAACAACAAACAACTCCAACTGCTACTCCGATCAAAGGTATACTACAACCCCAAAATGAAATGCAAAAAAAAACAATATCAATTGTGATTTATGAAGTACCTCTTGTCTGAGTTTTGCAAGCTCCTCTTGTTGGGCATGGTTAGCGTCAGTAGCAACGTTAGCATCACTGGCCTGGATGGACTGGGAACTCTGGTTCTGGCAGGCTTGCGTTGCTCGGTTAGCTTTGTTAGCTTCAGTTAGCTGCTCCTGCAGACGCTTGATGTCGGCTTCACGCTCTTCAACCATCTGACAAAAAGGGACAATTAGTAATGAGACATTTTAAAAAATAGAGAGCCTGATGAAGGAAAGGAAATAATTTAGTTTAGCAAAACAGTGGGGAAACACTTGTGAAGAAAAGGTACAGATTCATTGGTTGCACTGATGAATTGTAATGAACAATCAATTCATTGAAAAATGACTAAATGCCAACCATTAGAGGTCAACTCTGGTTACTAATGACGTTGAACCCTTAGTAAAGTTGCTCCATACCTCTATCAAGTAGGGGGGAATTTGAAAGCAAATTTATATTCGAATATTCGACCCCTCAAAAAACGGTTAAACCGGTTAACCGAAATGTACATATCCTATATAAAAAAAAAATTGGGTAAAAAAAAAATTCCAACATTCTTTTCCAATTTTTTTTTTTATAAAACTTTTTGGGGGAAATAAATACATACATGTTCAAATAAGTATAGAAAAAAGTTAAATTTGTGAAATGTATTGAACTGGTGATCACAGTTTGACAGCTATAGGCCTACAGCTTTCATGTGTGGAGGCGATTCACAATCAGGCCAGCTGTAGAGAAGACCCTCTCAGCTGGAACGGAGGTTGCGGGTATAGCAAGGTATAGTATGTAAGTTTAATTTGGCATAGTTTGACCTCTACACCGCACTCACTAACCTGGTCGAAATATTTCCACACATTACTCCTTTTTGACGCCATGTCTGTTGTGTAGGACTCTTCTTAGAGTGTAAATAATTACCGGACTATGACTGGTAAAATCTCTCCTTTCAAAATGTCTATGCACTTTGCCGCCACACACGGTTGCCAAGCAGCGCTTATTGTTGTTTAGGCTGGCCACTCATGTGTCGCGAGTGTTGACAGGGGGCGGGGGCGCACGCTCATGAACTGTTAGCGCCGGAACCTCGCAACGGCTGCGGAGCGCATTTGCGCCACATTTGGGCCTAAGATGAGGTTTGAGTCTGTGTGATCTGCGTGTAGGGAGGGGCAGCAGCCATATCATTGGCTAGACCACATTTAGCTATGGCACTGTCGTACACATTGAATCATTCAATTTGATAATATGTAATCAACTTAGGCATCCATCCATCTTTTTTTTTAAATAAAAATTAATAACTCATATTCGAATACATGAATAATTTAGAATATTCGATTAATCGTTCTCATCCCTACTATCAAGTAGATTCATCCAATGACTTCATACTCTCTTTGAATGCTACAGATGTATCACCACTAGTGCTGTTTCTAGAAGAAAAAGGTTTTCCAAACCTTCTGCAGGCTGTCCAGGCGGCCTTGAATCTCAGTCACCTGTTACGAGGTAAGCACACTTGTTAGTAAGTATTGAAAAGAATCCTCAGCATGATCCTTTTGGGAAGAATAATCGACATTGCTCCTTTTGTCCAGAAACTGACCTTTTATGTTACAGAAATCAAACAGTGTTAATTAAAAGGTATTATGACTTAAATATGTTCTAAGTAAGCGTACAAGAAAGAAATGCTAAACTTTTTATTTATCACAGGACAAATATTAATGTAAGGAAGTAAACTTTTAATAAGAATACATTTATAGTCCATATTTAGCTTGTGATGCAAAATGTTATGTTTGTCCTGGTGACAATAATTGCATACACATTATTCAACATTTTAGATGGGTTTAACTTTTATTAAGAATGTAAATGCAGTTTTTTTAGGAAAGACTCGTTCTTGAGAACCTCAAAAAATGCCTCCTATACAGTGTGTAACAGTATTCTAAATGTTAGTACATATTAAGACGCTTTAGTAGTCATTTAAACAATAAATGAAGATATCAAGAACAAGAAGGCTCCTAACCTTGCTCTCTGATTGGCTGAGAGCAGTCTTGAGGTTGCTGACTTCCTGGTTGTGGCTCTGTTGACTGCTCTGATTGGTCTGCTGTAGCTCCTTCTGATTGAGCAGGTTCTGCTGAAGCGCCTCTTTAGCCTGCTGGAGCTCCCTCTGGATCTGCTGAATCTGGTTGTGCCGGGCCTGAGACTGAGACTGAGCTGCTTTCAACTGGTTCTGGAACTTTAAAGTCAAAGTTAGTCAGGTGGCTCTTTTGTCAAGTGGATTTCTTTTGGTTCTTGGGTTATAGAGACATTCATCTCTGCCAGGTGCTGCTGTGATCTTGGCAGTTCTTCTTACCTGCTGGCTGTGCGTCTTGGCTTGCTGAAGCTCTTTCTGACTCTGGGTCAGCTGGTTCTGATTCTGCAGCTGTTGAGTCTGGATCTGGGACAACTGGGACTGGACCTATCGAAGTAAAGAGATGACAACTGACCCTGTGAGTCCTGCCTTTCTACTGTGTTCTACAAACCCCAATTCCAATGAAGTTGGGACGTTGTGTAAAACGTGAATCAAAACAGAATACAATGATTTGAAAATAATTCCTCGACCAAAATTCAATTGAATCCCCTACAAAGAGAAGATATGCAATGTTGAAACAATATTCACTCATTTTGAATTTGATGCCTGCAACACGTTCCAAAAAAGCTGTGACTGGCAACAAACGACTGGGACAATTGAGGAATGCTGAAAAAAAAACCTATTTGGAACATTCCACAGGTGACATTCCATAGGTTCATTTGAAAAAGCTTTGTAACAACTGCGTGAGCAAATAGTCTAACAGTTTAAGAACCATGGTTCTCAACGTACAAGTGTAAGGGATTTCATCATCTACAGCCCATAAGGTCCTCAAAAGATTCAGAGAATCCGGAGGAATCTCTGCACGTAAGCCCGAAAACCAACTTTGAATCCCTGTGACTGTTGATCCCTCACTTCATTACTGCATTATAAACCGACCTCATCCCGTTAAGGATATTACCACGTGCGCACAGGAACACTTCAGAAAAACCATCGTCATGGAACACAGTTTCATTACGTCTACAGTAGTAGAACCTTTATTATCCAGGAAAATCAATTAAGAACAAATTGTTATTTACAATGATGACCTGACAGGAGGCAAAGGCTTCCTGAGGGGATGGGGAGACAGACTCTGGGCACTACAGAACCCAGGAGACAACACAAACACATAGAGCAAAAGATGACAGGCATAGCAGTTAAACAAGTGTGAGTGAAACTCTACCAAAGCCAAATATCAACAACACCCAGAAACGGTTTAGCGGCATCTCTTGGCCCGAGCTCATCTGAGATGGAGTCCAGACCTGTCTCCATTGAAAGGTGTGGCACATTATGAAGCGCAAAATACAGCAACGATGACCCCCCGGGACTGTTGAGCAACTGAAGTCGTACATCAAGCAAGAATGGGAAAGCATTCCACCTCCAACAATTAGTGTCCTCAGTTCGCTTCTGGAGCCTTGTTTAAAGGAAGGTGGTGAACACAGTGGTGAACATGCTCAGCTTTATTGGAACGTGTTGCAGGTATCAAATTCAAAATTAGTTTACAAAAAATCATAACGTTATCAGTTTTAAACATTACATATATTTCTTGTAGTGTATTCACTTGAATATAGTTCCAAAAGGATTTGCAAAACATTGTATTCTGTTTTTATTTACGTTAACTTCTTTGGAATTGGGGTTTGTATATGTAGAGCTATTTCATACTGGTCTCATTCACTCATGAGCCTCTTATAATGTGTTGCCTCCTGGCTTAATCAAGCACAGGCTTCGTGATAGTTTGTAGCTTGCATGTGCTCAGTACCTGTGTAAGCTGGTTCTGTTTCTGGGTCAGCTGGTTTTGGACCTCCTGGAACTTATCCTTGGTCTGCTGGTTCTCTTCTTGGCTTCCTCCAGCTCCTGCTGGCCCTTCTGGTCCTAATTTGGGTAGAAAAAGTATTACATGAAATCACATGTAAGGATACTTTCAGACAGTCTAAGTCAAGGGTTGGCAACCTTTTTGATATGAAGTGCCATACATTTTTTTTTTGTTATCAGCGTGCCAACGATCGAGAATTATCAACGATGCTTGACGCTCGTGAACTATCAGCAGGAGGGCGGGGGGAGCCTCGCTGCGGGGAAGCAGTGTGTGGACCTGTGTGTGAATATTAGGGTCATGCAGAGGGTCATGCAGAGCAGAGGTTGCGCTAGACTTTTTCGCTGCCCGTCATTTTGACGGACAGGATCGTAAAACTTCCGTCAAAATCCAGAATAACCCGTCGGCCTTTACACAACTCTGACGGGGGGGGGGGGGGGGAGCATGCTCGAGTTTGTTCTAATCTGTCAAAATGACGGACTGCTTTCAGATTTGTCCGTCATTGTTAAAAAAAATCCGTCATAGACGGAAAATATTCGGTTAACGGGACCTCTGATGCAGAGTGAGATGAAATCGCTGTCCCTTTAAGAGAGAGAGAGAGAGGGGTGTGGCTTGTGCATGTGTGGATGGTAGAGCGACAGTGAGGGAACGTGTGTTTGTTTCTGGAAGTGAAACGAGGAAGCAGAAAAACAGAGGTCTGTATTTTCTGAAACAGAAGAATAGCTAAATAAATGCAACGGCCTCCCAAGAAGAGCTCGCCTCTCTCCAGTCATTTAAGCTAAAGTGGGTTATTGAACCTGAAGCTTGTTGCTTCTGCCCTCCTCGACTACGGTCTGGGAGCCGACAGGAAAGTTCAACACACAGATGGCCAGTCCGCCCCTTTGTAGCATATTATTTCAATGGAGATGAGCAGATCGCCACTGGGCTTTCAACTAAATACACAGCCACGCAAAAACTGCTGCATTTGTACAGCTCCTTATGGGTAGGCTACTGCAATTAGTGAAGTTTTCCTCTGTGGTGAAACGATCAGCACCACAGAGGAAAGCGCGGCAGAAAGTCACCTGGAGATAAAGAGAGCGCGGCTGCGTTGCGTGCATGGCTTCCTTCTGGAGGTAACGGGGAGACGCGCTCTGGCAGGCGGTCTCGTTCAGGATCCGAAAATACAATTTAAATATTTTGCACACTTATTCCTAGTGGCCACTGGTTACGGTGCCGCGTGCCAGGGGTTGCCGACCCCTGGCCTAAGTGATCAGCCTTGTTTGTATGTTATTGATGTTTTCTAGCCAAACTAAATCCTGAGTTTTGTTTCCTATAGTCTAATTTGGTGTGGCAGAGTTTTATGACAGGTCAGATAACACGACGGATGTCAGAGCCATAGTGTGCGTACTTGGACTCACATTCAGGTTCAGGTCCGGACTCAAGTCCAGAGGTTCAGGTCCGGATTATAAGTCCGGACCTGAACCCATGGCTTGTGTCAAGTTGTGTGAGTAACTAAAGTGAACTTATTGTGAGCTAATTATCAATTGAAAATAAACTCATAATCAACTCAAATTCCAACTTGTCAGGTTTATTGTGCTCCCTTCCAACTTGTGTCTACATTTCTCTACAAAGTACAAATGTAAAAAAAACACTTTTTGCCACTTAGTCTACAAATGACTTATGACAGCAACTACAGTGAACTACTACAAAGTTCAAACATTTATTTCATTTACCAAACTAAAGTAACCAAACAGTCCCTGAGCTGACTGAGCCTAAATCCCTAAAACTTTGCTGAAAGGTAGAGTGTAGAGTAGACTATACACATTACACTGCTACACACCTACTATACAGTATACACTGTAGTGACAGTACAGTCAGAGTGTACTGTACTGTCTGTACACCATGTCTTTTCTACAACTCTACATGTGTACATTATATAGTACATACTGTTAACATGTAATCTCTTTGCGTCTATACTACTGGCCATACGGTAGTCTAGGTTGCCCTCTTGAGGCTGTGAAACGCATGCGCAGTTAGTCTGTGTCAACCTGGAGCAGGAGGTCCACTGTTCGTTAATGGCTCTGTCTTGGTGTTATGCACGTTGATTGAATAAACCAAAGTTAACAGAAGATAAACGTGTGTTTATTTGTAGTAGACTAACATTGGTAGCAGAGGATGGTTAGCAGAAGATGGCTACTGCTAACTACAAAGTTCCACCGAAGTTCGACGAATCCCGACCATACGAGTGTTGGAAAAATGAAATCGCCATTTGGAAGCTGGTTACTGAACTTGATAAGAAGAAACAAGCCCTCGCCGTTGTCCTGGGGCTGGAAGGAAGGGCAAGGGACATCGCCATGGAAATACCCGCTTTGGATTTGAACAACAACAATGGTATGGACACACTGCTAGCAAAACTAGATGGCATGTTTCTCAAAGAAGAGAGAGACCGCGCATACGATGCTTACTCTTTTTTTGACTGTATCAAAAAGGAGAGCTCGTGTCCATGGCGGACTATGTGATTGACTTTGAACAGCGATACAACCGAATGAAAAAGTACGACATGACTCTTCCTGACGCCGTGCTAGCTTTTAAACTTTTGGACACGGCTTGTCTAGACGAGAAAAATAGACAAATGGCGCTGACTGCGTGTACAGATTTAACGTTTGCTGCAATGAAGTCGCGCTGAAGAGGATCTTTGGGGGGAGAGTGCAAGGCGGCACATCAAACGGAATACACGTTAACGATGAAGCGTTATTCACAGAGCAACGCTCACAAGGAAGATTCAGACGTCCAACAACGCAGCAGTTTGGACAAGTTGGACAACAAAGGCAACCGTCACAACCCACTGGATAGGTTCGGTAAGAGATCAAAATGTGCTATATGTCAGAGTACGTTCCATTGGGCTAAAGACTGTCCTCACAAGAGTAGCGAACAAGTAAAGCTAACTGAAGATCGAACAAAGGTAGAGGAATGTGACATTACACTGTTTACTAAAGCCTCACTGTCTGAATCTAACTGAGTCTTTAGGGACGGCTATCATTGACACTGCATGTACCCGCACAGTGTGTGGAGAAAAATGGTTGGACAGCTTCGTCGCTGATCTCAGTCAAAGTCAAGTGAACCAGATTGTGAAAAGTGAAACTCCAAGCTCCAGACCATTCCGTTTTGGAGATGGAAATATAGTGCATTCCTCCAGAATACTGAAACTGCCTGCCAAAATAGGACAGACAAAATGTCGAGTGGAAACTGAAGTAGTCAAAGCTGATATCCCACTACTTCTGAGTAAGACTTCACTGAAAAGGGCAGGAACCATCTTGGACATGGAGAATGATAGAGCTGTGATGTTTAAACAGAATATCCCTCTTGAACTCACCAGTTCAGGACACTACTGTATAGATATCAGAGAGGACACAGGATGAATCAAATTGAAATTAAAGAAGGTCCTTACCGTCACGGAAAATAGCCAGAATGAAGATGAGGTCCTTACAGTCACAGAAAATATGACTGAAACACAAAGCTCTCCTGAAACTACACAAACAGTTTGGTCACGCCTCCGCAGAAAGACGACAGCGACGCCTCCGCCGTTCGGGAAATAAAGACAAAGATTGTGACACTATTTTACAACAAATAGTACAGGAATGTGACATATGCCAGAGATACAGCAAGACCAAGCCGAAGCCTGCTGTGGGCTTGCCTCTGGCTTCAGAGTACAATGAAACGGTGGCAGTGGACCTGCACGAGTTGGAACCAAGTTTATGGTACCTCCACATCATTGACCAATTTACACGTTTCAGCGCTGGAAGCATTGTGAAAACAAAGAACTCCTCTGTGATGGTGAACTCTTTCCTTCATACATGGATCAGCGTCCACGGCCCACCACGGAGACTTTACAGTGACAATGGAGGAGAATTCAACAATGCAGAGTTCCGTGACATGGCAGAGAACTTTAACATTGAGACAAAAACCACGGCAGGATACAGCCCCTGGAGCAATGGGCTACTGGAGAGACACAATCAGACCCTCGCCGACATCATCCAGAAGGTCAGACGGGAAAATGGATGTGACTGGCAAACAGCCCTAGACTGGGCTCTCATGGCTAAGAACAGTATGCTCAATGTGCACGGCTACAGCCCTCATCAACTGGTGTTTGGCCAGAACCCCAACCTTCCTTCTGTACTGGTTGATAAACCACCTGCGCTAGAAGGTACCACTATGAGTGCTAGAGTAGGAGAGCACATTTCAGCCTTGCATGCCTCTAGAAAAGCATTTACTGATCAGAGTGCTCAGAAAGGATAAGACGAGCACTACGTAAGCAGCTCAGACCCACAGATGAGAAATATGAGATGGGTGACGAGGTGTATTACAAACGAGCTGAATGCACTGAGTGGAAAGGACCAGGGATAGTTATTGGTCAGGATGGGGCTGTTGTTTTTGTGAGGCATGGTGGTTGCCTAGTGAGAGTGCATCACTCTAGGCTTTCCAAGGTGAACACGAAGGTTAATGAAGAGCAAATGATGCTGACACAGAAGCAGGAAGTGAGCAAGGTATAAACAATGCAACTGGTAGTTTAGACAGTGAGCAAAATACAGAGAATGAACAACAATTCGGTGACAGGGAAGCCAATACAAGTGAAGCGATCGATCCTTCAAACACTTTGAGTAGCGTAACACAATCTGAAATGGCGCATAGGCCTAATGCCCATAGTAATCCTGCCCCTTCTGCAGGTGTGAGTTTAAAAACAGGACAGACTGTAACATATATGAACAGAGGTGACAATACTCTACTTAAAGCAAGAGTCTTAGGGAGATCAGGCAAGGCTACGGGGAAATATAAAACCTGGTATAACATGCAACATCTAGAGAATGATGGTAGTGATGGGCAAAAGGAATCAATTGATATCTCACAGGTTGATAATCTCAACATTGAAACAGAAGACAGAGAAGCTGATGTACTTGTAACCAAAGACATCTCATTTGATGCAGCTAAACAGGAAGAAATAAAGAACTGGCACAATAATAATGTATTTGAGGAAGTTGAAGATGCAGGGCAGAAATGCATTTCCACCAGATGGGTTTGTAGTCTTAAGGACACTCCCAAGGGTATAGTGCCTAAAGCCCGACTGGTTGCCAGAGGTTTTGAAGAGCTGAATATTCAAGAGTTACCGAAAGATTCCCCCACATGTGCCACAGATTCACTTAGACTTATGTTATCAGTGATATGTCAAAACCAGTGGGAAGTCCATTCTATGGACATCAAATCTGCATTCTTGCAGGGTATGGAGCTATCCAGGGATATTTATATCCGCCCCCTCTAGAGGCAGGATGTCAACATGTTGTATGGAAACTAAAGAAATGTGTATATGGTCTTGCAGATGCATCACTATATTGGTACAACAAAGTGAAGGAAATCATGCTGAGTACTGGTGGTAGAGTGTCACAGGTGGATCCGGCAGTCTTTTACTGGTTGGATGAGCAATGTAAGGTCACTGGGGTGCTTGCGTGTCATGTAGATGATTTTCTTTGGGCAGGCTCATCAAACTTTTCATCCAATGTGATCCCCCAACTGCAGTCTGCATTCAAGGTTGGGCGTGAGGAGCATGAAAAGTTCTCCTATGTAGGAATGGATTTGGTAACTGTTAACGGTGAAGTTCAGGTACATCAACAAAGTTATATCGAGAACCTGGAGCCTATTCCCATACAAGCAAGTCGGGCCACACAGAGAAATGAACCCCTCAACGAAACTGAGAGAGAGCAGTTACGATCAAAAATAGGACAGATCCTATGGGTTGCTAAACAGACAAGACCTGTAATGTTTGATTCATGTTGTTTGGCTTCTAATATAAAAGGGCAACAGTACAGTCTGTTCATGATGCTAATAAGATAATCCGTAAGCTAAAGTCTGAAAAGGTGACACTCAGATTTCAACATCTGGGAAACAGTGATGCTTTGAACTTGATAGTTTTCAGTGATGCTTCATTTGGAAACCTCCCAGACGGAGGTACACAGGGAGGTACTTTTATAACACTTATGGGAGAAAGAG